>PVJO010000526.1:204434-232727 GCA_004026905.1 Hystrix cristata | reverse complement strand
AAATCTACTCAAAACAAAACAAAACAAAAAAAACCCAAAAGCCTGTGAATGGAGGCCAGTGGGCCGTCCCTTTCTCCTGTGAATGGCCTTTCACCTTGCCCTGTGGGAAAGACATCTTTTACCTGTCCATTGAACTCCCTCTTTTCAGAGACTTCTACCCCCCAAACACCTAACTATACCAGCTCCGGGTCACAAAAACAGCTCTGTTTTTTCTTTTTAAAACATGTTTTATTTTTATTAGTTCGTGCTTGCAGTGCATAATATAATGATTGCATTCCTGGTGGGGGGACTTGGCCCGTGTGAGTAACACATCTTCATTCTTTCTATGTCCCCTTCCCCACCCCTCTCTCCTTCCATCCATCTCTTGGTCTGCAGAAGATCGATCTCCCTGTTTCCTATTATCGATCTTTTATTCAGAAGGACAAATTTGAGTCCTTTGTAGGAAAACAGCTGCACCTTGAGATGATAATGTTAAGTGAAATCTATGAGACACAGAAGCTTCAATGTTGCATGGTCTCCATAGATGAGAAACCCAAAGTATAAACAAAGAGTATCTGTCTCTGTTGAGGGCCCACACATTTTTCTCTTTGAGTGTGTATTTTTGAAATTCTGCCTAGGCTGGGGATTTAGCTCAGTGGTTAGAGTGCTTGCCTTGCAAGCACAAGGCCCTGAGTTCAATCCCCAGCACCCAAAAAAAAAAAAAAAAAAAATTGTGTAATAAACCTCTTTATGCCTGTTACAGAATCTTGAGATTGTTTACCTGTGAAGGAAGTCAGTGAACTCTCCACTTACTCGAGGGGCGAGTGGGTGAGTGGAGACTCCCACCTCCGCCTCTCAGACCCTGTCTGGTGACATTCCCATGAAAACGGCTCCAACCAGAGAGAGAGAGACAGAGAGAGAGAGACAGAGACAGAGACAGAGAGAGAGAGGAGGGAACTAGAAAAGGCCATGAGAACGGGAAAGTGAGAGAGTTCTGTACTGACACTCTGGCCTCGTTGCAAGGGCAAGGCTGGCACCCCTGGACCACACAGGGCCGCTCTCTCCTTTTTGGAGGGGGCAGAACAACTCGGGAGGTGGGATTTGTAGATCCAGGCAGTCTTCAGCCCACAGTGGGCCCAGGAAATGCTGAAAATCTTGCTCTGTTGAAACCTCCTTGGCACCAGGGCTGGGGGTGGAAGTTTCTGCTCTAGGCAGGAGGAAGGTGGAGAAATTGCTTATTTTAAAAACTCCAATTTTAACCTTTCAGGCGGGCACGCCCTAGTGCCCAAGCTCCTCCCGACCCAAGTGCTAACACTGATGGTGCCCTGAAGTGTGGTTGTGTTTCTGTTGCCTCCACGCTTTTTATTTCCAATATTTTTTATCATGGTTATACACCGTTTGGTAAGAAACCAAGATGAAATTTAAATGATAAACTGAGAGATGTTACTAAAGATTAGTGATCAGAAAGAGTAAAGCACTCTTGTAACGGAGGACAATCCCTGGCTCCTTGTGGTGTTAAAATTGAAGAGAGCACCCGTAATCTCAGCCTTCTGGGAGGCTGAGGCAGGAGGATTGCAAATTGGAGACCAGCCTAGGCAAATTGTCGACTTAGGCCCTGTCTCAAAACAAACAAACAAACAAACAAACAAACAAACATAAAGGGCTAGGGAGGTATCTTTGTACAAAGACACTGGGTTCAATCCCAACTACTACCAAAAATGAAAGTTGCAGTGTGTGGTGTGTGGCTGAGCCCAGTGAAGGAGGTGGTGCTTGCGGCAATTGGGGCCAGCGCAGGCTGCAGCCCGAGAGGACTGGCAGCCAGCCGGGGCTGTGCGCAGAAGAGCTCTCTAGCAGCATGTGGGCTAGCCCAGTGTGGTGGTGCACGCCTGGGATCCCATCTTGGGAGGCTGAGGCAGGAGGATCACCATGCGTTCAAGGCCAGCCTGAGCTACACAGTGAGTTAAAGGCCACTCTGGACTACATGGCGAGATTCTGTTGCAAAAAACCAAAAACAAACATGCAAAAAACCCATTAGGAATCCTGCAAGGTGGTAACATGCTTGCTTCAGCTAGTTTGGAGCTGCATACTTGTGGCTCACCTTTACCAAGTGTTTAGGGTCCTTCATGAGACTGTTCCCTCTAACCTTATTACAGACAGTTAAGTTAGGCAGAAATAGGCAGTCAGACAGGGCTGGGCCCTCGCAGGAGTCAGTGCTGAAGATGAGAACACACTACAGCTGTGGCTGGAGGTGCATCCCCAGAAGCCAGACCTCAAGATAAGGACGGAATGACCAGAGCAAGGGATAAGCAATGAGCTGAAGATTACACTCATTCGATCTGATAGTCTAGACAGACATCAGTCACCCAAGTGGGTGACCAGGATCTCCGGATCCACCCTGTCCTGGAATGTCTTTGTTCTCTCCATGTCCATTTGCTACGTGACCTGCCTCCCCATTGGATCAATATTACCTGGGCAGGTACACTTATAATGTTACTGGTTGATCATAGTTTTGACCCACATTGTACCACCCTCGTGATTTTGCTCTATAAAACTTCCTCTGAAAAGTGGGCTCGTTGGCAACCCATCTGGGTCCCCTCCTGTCTATCAGGAGTTATTTCTCTCTCAAGAAATTTTCCTGCTCTTCACCTCCATTGTTCCTTAGAATTCATTCTTTGATTTGGGGGAACAAGAACTCAGTGTATCGAACATCTAGCAGGCTGAGAGTTGTATTTTTCTCCTATCAATTGCATCTTTATTTCCAGTACACTGCTGCTATGTAAAATGATCTTTCAAAGGAATTCCTGATGATATGCAAAAGAAAAGTCCATCCATCCATCTAATCTATCTACGCATCTACCTCCCTACCCATTTATCCCATCCGTCCCTCCATCCGTCCATTCATCCATCCATTCGTCCGTCCATCCATCCATCCACCCATCCATCCATCCATCTTCCTTCTGTACAAAACACCATTTTAAAAACTGGAAAGAAGAGCCCCTGCATTATGAGGGAGTTCTTTAGGGTGATGAGGTTATGGGTGATGTTTTCCAGCTTTTGTGATTTGTTTTTGTGAACAGGAGCACACGCTACTTTTAGAAAGCTCATGGGGAAACATTAGCTTGGAGATGGAGAAGGAGACAGGAGTGAGGATCACCTGGGAGTGCACGCGGACGGCGTGTTTAATGGCATTAGGAAACTGGAAGCCGGGCTCACACACTCATGCAATTTTAGAATTTGCTGATTGCTGCCACGCATTTGGCTGTGCTTTGTCTACAAAGCTGGGCGCTCTTTTATGTAGTTAATGCAGCCGCATTAAACATTTACATCACCTACATTCCCAGCGCTGGGTTGTTTGCGCTCTTCCGTCTCCAGAGCTGCAGCCTCTGCCCGCAGGTCCGCGGGTTCCTCTTGCAGGTGGGAGGTGAGGAGGCAGAGGCTGGAGAGAGCTTGGAGCAGAGGAGGCTGCCCTGCCTGGGTTCCTCCCTTTCTCTTCCGGTCCCATCTGCCCTCTCTGCCTTGGACTGCTTTCTCATTCTGATGAATGCTAATAGTGTTTGCAAGTGCAGCTCCCAGGCTTAGGAAAAACCTTTGTGAGTATTCTGATGGCAATGTCTACAATTAGTGCAGCACCTCCCCCCCCCATTTCCAACACTTTCAAAGTCGTTAATTCACAGGAAATGAATTCAAAGGATTTAAGAAACCCCTTTCCCCCCAAACAGTTTTGTATTTGAAATATGATCAAGTTCTGAGTTTCTCAGTACTCCCTTCTTGAGAATCAGCTCCTCAAAATTAAACGACCTTTCTTATGCTTCCTGGTTAGAGTTGCCAGACAAAATGCAGGGCACGCAGTTAAATTTGAACTTCAAGCTAACAGCAAGTAACTTTTTTCAGCATAGTATGCTCCAAATATTTCATTTCTTTTTCTCCCCATCTGAAGAAGTCTTCAACTCCAGCGAGATGCACCAGCCTCCAGAAAGGTCAGGGCTTTATTGCTGTAATGGCATCAATAAAAACAGATTTGTAGTCCCAGCACTCTGGGAGGCTGAAGTAGGATGGTCACAAGTTTGAATGCAGCCTGGGCAACTTAGGAACTTAGTGAGACCCTTCTCAAAATAAAATAAAATAAAATGCAAAAAGAGGTTAGGGATACAACTTAGCGTGATTCATTTCCTAGTACTGCCAAACAAACAAACAAACAAATAACAGATTTAGCAGTTTGGACAAAATAGCTTATTTGGTGCTTTTCTTTAAAGACAGGGCAATTTTCACTAAAAGAAAGTAAATTTCAACAAGTTTCATTTAAAGTTCTAGTTGGCCGTCATTAGCCATTCGGGAATCTGAGGTCCACCTCTGAACTAGCAAAGGTCTTTCGCTGAGCTGGCAGGACGGCTGGCTTTTGTAAGGTGTCTGAGCAGGAAGAAGAAACCAGCATAGTGTAAAGACAGATTGGCTAACGTCAGATGACTGCCAAACAGAGGGAGGTTGCCGATCATGCCGGCTAAAACTGGCCTGCATGGAAATGTGGCTACGGTCTTCCCCCCATTTCTGGGAAGGTCAGAAAAACAACTTAGTTCCAGTTTGGTGACATGGAACTTTAGCCAGGTGAATCCTCGCTCGGAGGCACGCTCCCCTCCAGGGCAGGTGGGAGGGAATTGTGTTGAGGGTGAAGTTCCTTCCACAAGTTCTAGAACAGGAGGCTGGGAACTGAGTGGAGGCAGGGAAGACGAGAAGGAGAGACAAGAGGAAAGAGCTGTGGCCATGATCCTGCGCCAAACCCGCCAGTTCAGTTCCTAGAGTAGCCCGGTGCTGACGTGCCGCAGCAGAGAGAGCAGGCGTGGTCCATGGACTCTCAGGCATGTAGAGCAGAGGCGACAGGGTGGAAGGAGGCCTGGGGACTTGCAGAGATGGAGGAAGACTAGAAGGGCCCTCTGACATCTGGGTTATAGCTTTAGACAGGCCGTGCGTTTGGTATCCAACGGCCTTGTTTCAAACCTTGTGTCTGATACCTGCCGGACTTGTGACCTTAGAAAAATAACCTAGTCTCACTGATCCTCAGATTCCACATCTTTCCTACCAGAATACTGGTACTCAAATTGTCCTGGGTGTTGAATGGAGCAGTGAAGCGGCACACTTGATATATAATGTCTTCTTTTTTCTTAAATCTGCTATTTCTAGATGAATACCCTGGAAAAATGTCTGCTGACCGAACAAGTAGCCAGACGCAGACATTGAGATGCACGATCCTTTCATTCTCCCCCATAAATTTCAAGCTGTGGCGGCAGGGAAAGGGCAAGCTGGGAAGCAGGGGGAGCCACACAGGCGAATGCTGCAGTTTTGTGGACACCTGCAACCCCCATTTCCCCTCCACCCACACACATTTCCCGGGTCATCCATCCTCCAGAGCCAGCTTTTATTACAGTTCAGTTATTTGAAAATGTTTGTGGCAAAATCTTTTCCCTATTGCTGTACATGACCGAGAAATTCAGCTACTTAACAAAAAAACCCTTGGTGGTTTTTTTTTTTTTTTTTTTTTTTTGCTCCCTGGAACATTTCAAAACAAAATCAAACAAAATGTGTGCATCTTATGCGTGTTCATCCAGAAATCTCAGCATGCGTCTTTCCAGGTGAAAGCCGGTGTCGTTTGGCGATCCCACGCAGAGACAGCACAGAAATTCAGTCCACTCTGATCATCGGGGCAGCTTCAAGTTTTGCAAAAAGTGAGATTCATCATCCATCTTCTTCTGAATTCAGGGCAGCAGGAACTCGGAGCCCCTGCCTTGGACAGAGGAGCTATTTCTGAACCAGCAGCCCATCTGATGGCAATTATTATGGGCGATTTCCCAGGAGAGGCGCCTGTGGCGGCCCTCAGAACAGGCGCAAGTGGGGAACCTGTGCTGTCCCATGTGAAGGCCGATGGTGGCATCCGGATGGCTGTGGCTTTGTCCTCTCCCTGCAGAGGGGGAAGAGAACATGTCCCTTGTTCTCTGCACATCATCTAAGCCACCTTGCAGGAACCTGCAGGGCCACCTCTGTCACCTTTGTTTGGAGGGGTGAAATGTAAGACTCGGGTCTGGTCAAAACACCATTTCAGCACCTGAATATGACATTTTGTCATCTAAGAGCAACGGTCTGTCTTTTCCCAGATAGCCGCACTCCACTAGTTTAGACTTAACCCTGGATTAGGCAGCAGACACTGATTGGGTACCCCGGGGCTGGGCCAGAAACAATTATCCACTCGGCTCCTTATGGCGAGTAACAAACGGCTAATTGTCTCCACAATGAGCAGCGCTGGTCCCCTTCCTGGTGCCTGGGAGCCGGGCTTTGAAGAGAGCTGGCAGGCCTGGAAGAGGGATTCAGATTCAGCTGCAGAGAGAAGGGCTGTTATTCTTGTCTGAACTCTCTTTCTTACGGGTGAGTGTGGAGCCTGGTATTAAAGAGGGCGTTCTTGGAGGTGACCCGGGCTGTGTTCCATCTCTCCAGTTTGCTGCCATTCATGGCGATGAAAATGCAGAGTCTTGGGACCGGGATTGGCCCCTACGGAAGCCACTCTGTCCTGAGGTCCCTGGAAGGAAGGGCTGGGAAGGTCCGTCCCCTGATGCCTCCGGAAGCTTCCTGGCAGTCAGCAAGGCCCAGGCCCAGCCCAAGTCTTGCTGAGCAGGACCGAGCAGTGGACGGTGATAGGGTCGGGTTTGCGTTCTCTGTCTTAACCCACTTGGGCGGATATCAGCATGCGTCTTAGACTAAAGGGCAGAAATACCTCCTTCAGTTCTGGAGCCAGAAGGTCCAGGACCCAGACACTGGCAGGTCCCGTGTCGGCAAGGGCTTGTCCCGGTTCACAGTGGCATATTGTGTCTGCCCGTGCCTGGCAGAGGAACCAGACAGACTCCCCGAAGCCCGTTCTCGAGTGTAGAGTCGTCACCACACAGGCGCCTCCTCGAGGGCCCCCTTTTTAATACGACTGCACTGGGATCAATTTAATGCATTTCAGACACAAACTTCAGGCCACGGCTGTTTTCTTCCGAAACTGTTCACATGCTGAAGCTTGGAGGTCTGCCTCAGCGCCTCTCTTCCGCCTTTATTTTCTTTGTTTTCACGGAGTTTCCTGTCCTGCATCCCCTGGGCTTTCCGAGAACGGTTTCCGTGGCAAAGCTGCAGACCCCGTGTGGGCTGTGCACAGACACCGGGGGACAGAGCGCGGTCCCTGCTAAAGAGGGTCAGGCACGCGGACGGCGGCTCCATGGGTGCGAGGGAACAGGGGACATGGAAGAGATGCTGAAAAAACGAACATGAAGCGAGATGTGATGATTTTAGAAACGCTTCATAAGAAATAAAACAGAAAAGATCCAGGTGCAGAGGATATGCAACCTGCTTCTGCCACCCACTGGGCCTGGTTTTTCTTGTCTTTTTCCTCTCCTCTCTTCTCCCCCTCCTTCTCTCTCTTTCTCTCGCTCTCTCCCCCACTCTGTTTTTATTTGAGACAGGGTCTCACTGCGTAGTTTAGGCCGGCCTTGAACTCACTACGTAGCCCAGACCAGCCTCAAATTCACAGCCATTCACCTGTCTCGGCCTCCCAAGTGTTGCGATTACAGGTGTGTACCACCACACCTGGCTTTGGAAATGCCCTTTTACAATGTCTTTTGCTGTGCTGCTGCGGCTGTTTCAATGTCCTGTATCGATTCAAAACTTGACCTTACACAGTCCTTTTGACTTCGGGGAAGAGCCAGGAGTTACATGGTGCCAGATCTGGTGAGTGAGGGAGAAGACACAGTCATGTCTTTATTTGACAGAAATCACCCTAAATGTAACCTGTGAACTTCTTCAGAAAGTGGCAAGAACAGTGGGATAAGTGTGCCTGAGGTGAGTCGGAGCATTTTGGGGGGGATTCATGGCAATGTGTCTTTGACTGTAACAAACTTTTAGTTTTTTTTTTTTTTTTTTGGTGGTGCCGGGGATCGAACTCAGGCCCTTGTGCTTGCAAGGCAAGCACTCTAATCACTGAGCTAAATCCCCAGCCCTTGTAACAAACTTTTAAATTTGAACATTCAGCATTTTTTTTTTATCATACCTGAGGCTTGGAAGAGTTTGTCAGAGAGTGAGTCACTAACCTCGAGTCATGGGGCCATGTTGAGTGTGTTTGCTGAGGGCACGGAGAATGTGGGCTAATCTGGCAGGGCGGTGAGGGGGAGAAGCTCTGTGGAGAAAGCTTTGCAAGAAAGCAAGCAGCAGCCGGACCTCCTTCTGCCCTACTTGCCTGTGTGGGGCAGTGGACCGGCCTGTGCCTGCCGAGCTGGGAGTCAGAGGCGGTACCGGAAGTCCGCGTCACCAAGCGCATCCGGGTGATTCCCAGTTCCCTCGCCTTGTTCCCTCTCAGGGCAGCCACATGTTCAGATCTTTGGGAAAGCAGAACAGCAGCTCTTGGTGAACATTCTCCATGGAAGGCCCACCTGGAGGCCTGCGGTATTCGCATTTTTTAAATTTAAAACATTTTTATTTATTAATTTATGTACATATGTGTTTGTATGATGTTAGAGATTGAACTCAGGGCCCTTCACTGAGCTCCATCTCCAGCTTTTTTATTTTTATTTTTTATTTTTGGGAAAGAGTCTTGCTAAGTCACTCATTGCCCAGTCTCCCTCTCTTCGCCTCTCTCTCTCTCAGAAAAGACTTTCTAAAATTTTGGAACTAGATTTTTTTTCTCTTAAAAGTATGTGACAGCTAAATTATCATTGCATTAAAATTTATTTCTCACCATCCTTTTCAGAGATTGCCTAGCACCGCAATGCATGGAGCTCATGGGTGACCGAATCACTTAAAAAGAATTTTTTTTTTTACTGTATCAATAGCATTGTTTTCATTTAATACTCCTTTCAAAGCTCCATCCAGCTCAGTGAGATACATAATTAATGAAAAGAAGCAGAAATTATCATTAGTCACGGCTGCAACACAATTAAAACTGTCAGAACTGATAAGGACAGCAGGATTGTTGTGAATAAAAACATTATGTATCTATGTATATATATGCATATTTATGTGTTAATAACACATACAGTATATACTTTTCCTCTGTAACAAAAATTACCACTTAAAATATAATGTGAAAAGCAATAATATTACAATGGATAAAGTGTTGCTGAAACCAAAAATAGTAATAAAAGAACATAAAACCTTGCTAAGGGACATGCAAGGGATGATTAAAAAAATATGGTGCATATAGCTGAAAAAAATTTTAACTTACTACAGTAAAAGACACATTGTCATTTATCTTCTTCAACATACTCCTACAACTTGTTTATTTTATTTTATTTTATTTTATTTTTTGGTGCAGGGGATTGAACCAGGGCCGTCACACTGAGCTACATAGCCCACTTTTTTTCATTTTTTATTTTGAGACAGGGTCTTACCAAGTCACTAAGTTGCACAGGTTGGACTCAAACTCACAATCATCCTACCTCAGCCTTCCAGAGTGCTGGAATTACAGGCAGGGCCACCCTCCCTGGCTAAGTATATGATAGTTTCGAGTTAATAATTATTTTCCTGTCATAGTTTTTCTTTTTAAAAAACAGATTTTACACAAATTCCCAGAAGAAAATATCAGCCCACTTAAGCAGGACATCTTGGGGGTGGGCAGGTGCCACCTGTTCTCCAAGGCATGTTCTCATTGAAAGTAGTCTGAGCAACTTTATTTCAAAATTAGTGCCAGTATATTTTTAATCTCTTCATAAATGTAGCAGTCTTGTGTAATTGACTGGTAGGTGCAGAGCAGAAAGTTAACAGTAGCTATCTGGGATGTGGTAATGTGGGATCTTTACTGGCTTGTTTTATTCTCCAGGTTTCCTAAGTTCTACACTGGAAATGTTTGACTTTACATGTATTTATAACAATTTTACATATTTTACAATGTTGGAAAATGTATACTTTTTACTATTTACAGTGACTCAAATGGCGAAGTACTAGTCAGAGAGAAAGCTTAACAGAAAGATGCTCATATTAGAAGGTAAGAAAAAGAAGTTGGCTTGGTGGTGCAGACTTGTAATGGCAGCGAGTTTGAGGTCAGCCTGGGCAGCTGAGTGAGACCTTGTCTCAAAATACAAAATAAAAGGGGCTGGGGGAATAGCTTAGTGGCACCCAGCACTCATCTCCATGCATATGGCACTGGGTTCAGTCCCCAGCACTGGAAATAAAACAACCCCCTCCCCCAAAAAAAAAGACAGAAAAGAAAGATAATATTACAGTTCATTATACACAAAGGAGATCATCAAGAGAAGAAAAAGAGATGGGCAAATATTCCTCAAGAAAGAAAGAATTAAAGCAACTTCCCATGCACTTGTCTCCACCCTCCCGCCCCTGCATCAGGAAGAGGTCCCGGATGCTGATGTGAATGCATCCAAAGTCAATGTCATTGCTTGCAGTGAGAAAGCAGAACCCTTGAAAGGTAATTTGGAAATATGGGTCAAGAGACTTAAAAATGTTCATAACCTTCCACCTCCGGAAGGGAGCCTGCCTGCAGAAATAGTCTGAAATTCCAATACATATTTGCACACCAAAACGTAAACTGCTTTCTTATTTAAAGTAGCAGTAACTTCGGAGTAATGTAATTCATCCCAGCGCACAGTGGTGTTCAGTCTCAGGGGCGCGGGTGCTGGGGGCTGAGCAAGCTGAACTGTGTGTGGTTCTGTCATCCGTGACGGTGGCCAAGTCCTGCCACGTCTGTGTGTCCATCTGTCCGGAGTGGGTTCCCCGTGGTCTGCAGTGTGCACAGAGGGAGGGAGGTGTCCATGGGCACCCCACGGTTGTCTCTGCGTGTTGGCATCACGGGCGCCTTTTATTCCCTTTTCTGTGGGTTCTCAGGTTAACCTGGAATTTCTACAATAAACGGTATCATATTATAATCAAAAGAAGAAAAAAACCGCAATGATGGCTCCCCCCAGAATCTATTCTTCCGAAGTAACAACCGCCTATGTTTTGCTTTTCCTTGTGAATGTCTCAGAGAAATGCAGAACTTGGAAAGGTGTAATTATCGCCCATCTACAACCATTTTCTAAAATCTTTATTTTTGCTGAGGTATTTTCAGTCAGACATCATGATACTTTACACCAAACTGCTCTCTTACGCACCTTGCAGAGACCAGAAATTTTCTTACCCTTCCACTAGTCTACCTAACAAAATGAGCAGAATTAATAGCAACATGTGGGCATTGAAAATTCAAATGATTATCATCGTATGTCTGTGATTTCGGGTGTGTTTAGCCACCACACCGTGATACCACCGAAGTTCCCTTTTCACTTGTCTGTAAGTTTGGAGGCATCGGTAGGAGCCGCTGGAAGATGGGAGGGGACTCGCCCCTGCCATTTCTCTGTGTGAGCCAGCCCTGAAATTCCTCCGCACCACCACGCAGTCGAGGACACAGAGTCTGGAGCTGAAGTGTGCTGGAACCACCCAGCACCTCTCACACACCCTCAGAGGCCTCTGAGCGTGTGCAGGAGGTTCTGGAAGAGACTCGCATGTGGCTGTGTTTGGGATCCCCTGACCCCAGCCAGGGAACTGGAACTCCACAGCGGGCTGGGCCTGCACCCTGAGGCTCAAATGGGCAGATCCCAGATCCGGGACCTATGGGCCCATCCGCCATGCCAGGCAGGAGACGGCTGCAGCCTGGTGGGCGGGCTGGGACCCTCTCGCCCTAAGCACGCCAGGGCTGGGTAGGCAGCCAGAGCCCCTTTGACCTGATAGCTGGAGGAGGCAGCTCGGCTCTGGTGTTGGTGACAACTGTTCTGGCCAAGGTGGGACTTGCCATTTCCAGAGCACCGAGTGGCCACATCTGCAGAGGGGAGCCCTAGGCCTCTAGGCCTTAGCCAGCGTTGGGATCGCCCGTGGCTGAGGTCTCTTGGTGATCCCTCTGCCCACCCCCAGCCCACGGCTCTGCCCTCTGTCACCCCCTTAGAATGCTGTCATCATGAAATAGGGGCGTTTGGAGTTGGGTACGTACCATGTTCGGGCCGCTCTCCATTCCACACTGGCTGCGACGGCCCTCAACCAGCCTCTCTGAACCCGCGCTCGTAACTGCTCCTCACTGCGCCGTCCGTACGTGTCTTCCCTGTGCTCAGACGGACGCCACGGAGAGCTGCCACCACCTGTGGGCCCCAGCTCTCCAGGAGCTGAGCCCTCAGCCCACTGAGTCACCCCAGTGCTAGAAACCGAGTTCCTCCAATGGCTGGGTCCGGCCAGTACAATGGGTTGGACCTGAAGTACTGAATTTTCCCCATTATAATTCACGGGGCAACAGAACTTTATTTGCACTGATCTGCAGTGTGATCACCTACACCCACTGGTCCATTAGCACCCCCGTTCTTAGGGGTGCAGTGGAAATATGCAATGTCTAAGGTGTCCACGCACAAGTCCGTCCCGCGCCTCTGTCTGTTGGCATCCACTTTTTGCAAAGTGTTGTTGGGATGAGCAACACTCCTTGAAAAGAGCGACTCCATGATGGCGAGATGCAGGTGGCGTGGCGCCGAAGACAGACACCTGAGATGAGAGTCCCTGCTATCCCTGCTGGTGACCCCGGCTCCCGGAAAGCCAGCCCCTCGGGGGCATCATGTGCGAGCGCCCAGCTCCTGGTGGGAGCGAGGGGCACAGGACAGGAAGGAGTCCTGGCTGTCCGTGAGTCAGAGCAACACTGCAGGTGGTGCAGGCACAGGGAGGGAGGGGACGCTTAGCCCTGCACAGTGTTCATGTGTCCTTTTACGGTCGGCAGCTCTTAGGAGGCAAAGACCGCAATGTCTCCCCCTCGGTCCGCCATGAGACACTGTGTCACACAGGCGATGTCAGGAAAGATGGTCTGTCCGAGGGCAGTGTCACACACGGCCACTGTTGACATCTTAGAAGCTCAGGGAGCCTTCCATGTTCCCTAGGAATCCACATCTCATAGGAGCTGGGCATTTTCCCATTAAGTTATAGTGAATTTAGTTTTTTTCCCCAAGTCAGTGATAAGGCTTCAGTGCTGTTCCTCCATGTCAAAGGAAGGTCTGGCAAAAGTGCAAAGCATCACGGCGTCTGAGAATCTTACTGGCTGAGAGGAGGAGAGGATGATGTACATCGAGCCATTCCTCAGGAGTGGGCGGCGCGCTGGTTTGCTCTCCATTTGTTTCTGGACCTTTCTGCCATGTCTTGCTGCTGTTTTTCACAATCCATGGCCAAGCGGGCCCAGCTCATCTCCTCAGAGTTGTCTGCACACCCCGCCCTTTCATCAGGGGCACCCTTTGGTGTGACGCCGAGTGCCGGCAGCCCAGACAGAAGCTGCTAGGCCAGTGCCAGGTCACAGCCCTCAAGGCCAGGACACCAGCCCTGTGATCGCAGCATGGCCTCACCATCAAAAGATCTTGGATGCTCCTTCAAAGTCCCAGCCTCAAGCATAATTAGTAGGTGCGTACCCTGTGGGAAAGAACAATGGCCACTCCGCTCTGTGGTCACCATCCGCTGCAGGCCTGGGGCGTGATTCCCTCTGCTTTGGAGCTGTGCGGCTTTGACCTGAGCGTCAGACACCAGGCCTTGGGCAGTGGTGCCAACACGAGCCCAGCAGACCAGCGCCAATGTGTCCTCTTTTGTGCCACTTCCTGTGCCACAGAGGGAAAGTTCAAAGGCAAAGGCACCATCGTGGTGTTTGGAGAGCTTGGTCACAGTGTGGCTAAGCCGGCTCAGTGAGGTCCTGGCCACAAATGAGTGCCCAGGGTAACCCAGGGTGCCAGGGAGTGTGCTGGAGTCATTTTCTTCCTGTGTTGTCCTTTGTCCTGATTTAACTGGAGCTGTCTTGAGCCAGGCCTTGGATACCAGTTGTCTCTTTCAACCACCTACAGCCCCAAGAAGGGGGTTCTACCATCACCCCATTTTACAGCTAAAGAATTGAGGCTCAGGAGAGTCGACTGCATCTTTGGGATAAAGACAGGAAGGTGAGGTGTTTAGAGGCAGAGTCCAGAGAAACCAGGTAAGAGAAATCTATGATTTAATTTGTATGATGTGATTTTTTAGAATATGTCCATTAACAATATCCTGCCAGGCTGAGCATGGTGATGCAAATACCTGTAATCTCAGCACCCTGGAAGGCTGAGGCAGCAGGATCACAAGCTCAAGCCCAACCTGGATAATTTACAGACTTACTAAGACCCTGTCGCATAATTTAAAAAAATAAAAAGGGCTGGGCATCCATCGCAGTGCAAATGTCCTGGGTTCAATTTCCAGTATCAAAAACAAAAGCAAAAATAAACAAACCAAAAACGGTCTTCCCAACGGAACCTGGAAAGAATCACAGTATGACCCGATGTATCCTCAGCTTTCAGCAGCCCTAGAACATTTGAACACTGCGTGATTCTATGGCTGGGGAAAACATGCTAGTGTTTAGCTGAGTACCTCAGCACTTGCCTGCAATCCCAGCACGTGGGAGGCTGAGGCAGGAGGATCACTGGGAGTTCGAGGCCACCCTGATCTACCTAGCAAGACCCTGTGTCAAAAACAAAAATAAAAACAGAGAAACACACCAGTGTAGGGTTGGGAGAGGTGAAGCAGAACCACAGGCTGGCTTCTGATGAGACGCTCAGGACTCTGCCCTGATGTCTCCCTCCCGTGTGATTGTGTTTAATGGGTGTGCACTTGGAACAGTGTTAAGAGGACTGCAGCTTCTGCATCAAAACAATCCCAACCTGGAGGCTGACTTTGGGGGGGGGGGTCACCGCATTGTTCAAAAAAGCATCTCTGTGACTGGTTTCATAATGAGGGACTTGCATATTTATAATGTTAAAATTAAAACAACACTCGGAGACTGCATGGAGAGTGGCCCCTTTTCCTGCCATAGTTAATTGTTTTCTCATTTTATTGTTAACTTCATCGTTTCCTTCTGAGCTTTGAAATGCATACGGAACTCATAATTTAGCTTCCACCTGTGGAGCCTGCGCGAGCAAGTTGCAGCTGCATACACAAGCATTTACTGGAAACCAGTATGGTTTCCACAGAGGTTTTTGCACATGACTGGTGGGACAGAACCAAGGGCGCTCCTTACTCCTTACAGCAGGTGGGCAAAGTAATCCCAGCGCGCTCTCAAGGTCCCCGACAATGGAAGGGCGCACCCACTCTTGTCCTCCCCTCCTTGATCTGGGTGTGACAAGGTCCTGGGAAACACAGGGACTACAGACCAGCCAGAGGGTGTCCCCCCACCCTAGGAACCCTGCCATACGCCCCAGGGAGCTGGGAAACAAACAGCACGAGCCGCCCTGCCCACCTCATCTCTGTCTCTCCTCTCTCCATCTCCTTCACTGCCCACCATTTCTGATCTTTCAGATCTTCCAACCCGCCCAGCATCCTCAGTCTTAGGACCCTTGAGTCTCCCTGGGACAAGCCCCTATCTATGTTTCCGGTCATGTGCACCTTTGTCTGGGATGTCAGACCTTGCCTAACCCAAGGTCTTGGCAAGTCCCCGGATGTACAGGTGCCGTCATGCCCTTTGCATGGACTCCAGAGTGTGTGAGGTCGACCAGAGGTGGGGAGGCCTGAGTGGGGATCACGGCTCTCCGGCCTGGTGACTCAGTGTGCCGACAGCTCACAGCGGGCGACACCAGTCATTCCTGCTGCCCCTCCCCAGGAAGCACCTTCCTGCTTCTCATTCCAGCCTTGCCGCGCAGTGTCTCCCTGGAGCTACTGTCCCAGCTGGAGGACTCCGTGACCTCGATGCCAGCCCGTCATCAGCCTGTCACTCAGCCTGGACCCATTTCCCAGGGCAAGGGCAGAGGCTGGGCTGAGCGGCCTGTGGCTCCGCCCACCTGTCTGAGTGCCCAGTCCGTCTGCCCTGATGGCTCTCCCTGTGGGTTTGGACAAGTAGCTCAACCCCTCTGTGCCTCAGTTTCCTCAAGAGGGAGAGAGAAGCCACACTAAAAGCTTCTAATTTGGGGGTCCTTGTGAGGACGAAACAGAATGACACAGAGAGGTGCCGGTCCTGGATGGACATTGGACAAACAGGAGCCTTTGAATCTGTCTGGGGGAACGGCCTCCCTCCCTCCGCCTGTGCATGCCCGCTGCTCTCTTCAGCTCCATTCGATTCTATCTCTGTACAGCAACACGAGGTACGAATCAGGAGAAGTATAACTTGGGTCCAGTCTCTCCAGCTTCCCGGGGCCACTCAACCCTGCCTAAGCCTCAGTTTCCACAGTTCTGAGAGGTGGCCAGTGGCTCTTCTCTCACAGTTGTGGGTATGGCACGTACATTTTGAATACCTGCTGTGGGATTTTCCTATTTCACACAGTAAGAGACAAATTCGACAAATATAGTTTTCACTATAGTTGATTCAGAAAACCCGATCAGTTCAGTTGCTCAATAAAAAGTAAAGCCCACTTTTAATCTGAAATCAGGTATGATAGGAGATTCTTATAAGCCTTAAAACACTGAGAAATTCCACTTCATATCTCTCCATAAGCCTACTCCTGTTCTTACTGCCTTCCATGTCTCAAGTGGCTTTATATTTAATTTCGTGGAGACATGTTTTTAAAATTACATAATTACCCACGATGACAATGAATTGTTTAATACACTTTTCATAAAAACTTGGCATTAGACAGGCTTCTCTGAATCTAAGTTTCTATGGAAAAGGGGATTTGAGATTTTCAGATAAATCAGTTAAAAATGGACCTTCTGAACACTTTCTCATGTAAAGAACTCTAATTAAATCATTCTCTGAACTCCTGTCAATCTTTTTTAATCATCTGGCTGGCTTGAGAAGATTTCTCACAAGAAACAGACCAGAGGTCAGCTCTGTGAATGGCAGAGTAGATTCCAGAAGGTGTTACAGCGATAGTGACATTCTGTTGGCTGTGAACGTTCCTCTGGGCCCTTCTGTCCCTCGGGGAGAGTCCTGTGCGGCTCCAGGGCGCTTCTCTAATAGGGGCGGGAAACCCTTCTGATAATCACCCTGAACATTTAAACAGCAACGGATACAAAGAAACATTAGGGCTTGACCGGAAATGGGGAATCCCTACACAAAAGAAGGAAGAGAAGGAAGTGTGGACACAATAAGAAATGAGTTTCACGGAGAGGAGGAAACAGGAGCTACACTGTGTTGACAGAGAGCCAAGAAAAGAAACTGCTGTGGGTTTACGCCCAGCACTCTGAGAAATCCCAGCAGCCTCCAGCCCGCTGAGGGTGAGGAGGGCCGCTGGCCACACCTCTAGGGCATCAGACCCCGGCATGACAGGAATGAAGATCAGTCTAGGCCCTGTGTGCGCTCCCAGGACGTACAAAAGGACGTTTAAGGCGGCGGTTCAGGGACTAGAGCTGAGGGTGGGGCTCCTCCAGTGACGCCTTTATGAATGGAATGTGGGATCCTTAAAACAGAGATCTTGCAGCCAGACAGACAGCATTCCGCCCAGACTCAGGCACTTCCCAGCTCTGTACCTGACCGAGTGCTTCTTCCCAGCACCTGCTTCTTCTGTCCTGGGACGGGATACCAGAAGTGCTCCTTTCATATGGAGTGCGGAAGGAAGAAGTGAATATATAGCACTTAGTGGCTGAGGAACGCCAGCGTGATCGCGATTCTCCACCCGTTCCCTTCAGCAGTGTGCAGGGGGCTGGGGTGCGTGAGTGAATAGATAAGGCACAACTGGAGGACCTTACGATGGCCTGCCAGAACCTCGGTCACCTTCCTGAGTACAAGCTATGGGAGAGACTGTCTTTCATAGAGACAACTAGAAGTGAGAGGGCAGCCAGCATCTCCACAGGTGCGCAATTCAAGTGGAAAATGGATTAGGAGTTTGCAGGTGGAGACAATAGGAAGACCAGTGCATACAAACACTTAATTTATGTAAAAAAAGTCATTCCGGAAAAGTGGAAATCATTGTTGCAGAAATTGACTGTCAAAGAACCAAGCGCCGCTCAGATAGTTGGGTACCTCGGGTTTATTTAAATCGACAGACCCAGGAGAGTTCACACTCCAAGACCCTGGGCCCAAACAAAGCAATTTCAGGGTTTTTATAGGATTTTACGATATCCCATATTGCTAGTCCTCTTGTTCCTCTTATAAGGAAAGGATTTGAAATTTCTTGTATGATCAGCTCCTAGACATGCACAAGTTGGCTTTTGCGTCATCAGTGAGGAGCACACAGGTAATGGGTAGAGAATGCCAGGGAGTAGGGTTTGATTACAAAGGCTCGTGACTAGGGACAGGTTGCGTCAGCCCTTACCTGCCCCCTTACCATTTCCATGGCGCTGGGGTAGGCTTTATGACTCCTTGTCAGAATCTGGAGTCTTGGGCTCTGGAGCTTTCCTGCCTCAATGTAGCTTATCTCTACTGGGACAATTGGATGTTCATATAAAATACCACATTAAAATGGAGCATAATCCAAAGCATAATAGGGTGTCTGGACCAAAGGAAACTATGGTCACTCTACCGAAAACTGTCACCTACGATTCCATGCTTAGGCAGAGGCCCCAAGGAAATGATCACCTGGCCCCACACAAGATGGACAGGACAGGTGAGAGGAGGTGCCGGCTGGATGCCACATGACTGACTGTCCGAGAACCATACGATGGGTGAAGACGCTGTGGGGCGTCCATGCAAGGTGAAGCACTGGGTGGGGTCCACACTGCTGAACCTCAATGATCAGACTTTCTGTCCAGTGACGCTACGCCTCTAACTTTGTCTTTCTTCAGCATAGCCTTAGTTTTTCTTGGCCCTTCAATTTCCACATAGATTTTAGAGTCATCTCCTCAGTTTCCAAAAAATTTAAGTGAAAGAAAACACCCAAATCATTGAGAGCATGTTTTCATTTAAATAAAGGCCTCCAGAGTGGGAAGAAGTGAGATATAGTGTTCAGAGATACAGGCTTAGGGAAAGGTGGGGACGTTGTAACTGTGAGAGTGCAGTCACCTTCTGGCCAGTTGTCACCATGGAGGAGAGAGGGATACAGAAGCACTGATGGCCGGATCCTTTGGAGCGCTGAGCAGCAAGCTGGGGGGCTGGAGCGCTGAGCAGAAAGCTGGGGGGCTAGAGCGCTGAGCAGAAAGCTGGGGGGCTGGAGCGTGTGCACCTTGTAGTAATGCACCAGGCTGCACCTTCTTGTTTTGTATGCTTCCCTCTAAATGTTTTATGTAATAATGCTTTTAATCTATGTTTGTAGAATTAAAAAGTTTTGTCCTACAAAAGGCATGATAAAGTGATAAGATAAACTGTGAGGCAGGGGAAGATATGTGTAAAACACATAACTGACCAGTGATTTTTTTTTCCTGACCAATGATTACTATGCAGAGTTGTAACTGGATTTGGGGGTGCTGGAGTCTCCTTCTAGAGGTGGTTTCTAGGTTCTTTCTGTCCTGAACAAAGAATTGGTTGAGACAAGCGCAAAAGGTAGCAAGGTTTTACATTTATTATAGGTAGGAAAAGAAACGTGCTCTGCAGAGGGAGTGTGGGCCAATTAAAAGTAGGAAAAGACGTAGGAAAAGAAGTGAGGGTGGGTGGTGCACTGTGGCCAAGAGCGCCTGGTGGCTGCCTTTTGTATCCACCCCCCTCCACTCCTTCAGTGGCAGATCTAGGCCACTCTATCAAAATCCTGCTTGAGTTCTCGCAAGAAGAATTGATCACACTCTGATTGTCCCAGGTGTAGGGCTTTGGGAATTGTTTTTCTGTGCATTTCCTGGCTGTCCATTTGCTCAGTCTGTTTGGCCGCACTCTAGTCTCCTTCCTCAGAATGAATATTAAACTCTTATAAACCCATACACATATATGCATACGCGATGTATGGATATATATTCATATATTTTTGTGTATATATACCCTCATATATATGTATATATTATATATATCTATATACATATATGTACATTGGATATAATCGTGGAGAGCTATCATAGAAGGAGAAAGTGTAAGTAGTAAATAAATATGTGAAGATATGCACAATGTTAAAAGTCAGAGACATACAAATTGCAAACACAATGATAAATTTTATTTTTATACTTCCCAGATTGATGAAATTAAAAAGTGTCAAGGCAAGAGATTAGGGTCTGTCAAGTCATGGCTGGGCAACTAGGCGTGACCTGTCAATCACAGAGAGCTGTCAAATCTTGGCCAATCATGGCTGGGAAACTGGGCGTGAACTGTCAGTTACAGAGCTGTCAAATCTTAGCTGATCAAGGCTGGGGCACTGGGTGTGACCTGTCAATCACAGAGAGCTGTCAGTCTCTGCTGATCAAATCTCAGCAACTGGGCATGACCTATGGATCACAGAGCTGTCAGCTTTCGGTGGAAATGTATGTGCAGAGCAGCTTCAGAGGCCTGTGTGGGAAGGCCTAGATCTGACAGCAAAAGACACGAATGAAGGTGGCCCTTGGGCTTTGTTACCCCGCGCCTCTTGTTCTTGCCGTGGCTTGTCCTGCGTGCAGGATGTATCTTTTCTTTCTTCTCTTTCTTCCTTTTCTCTCCTTTCCTTCAATAAGCATTAAACTCTCACATTCATCGGTTGTGTCCAGCTCATTCTTTGAACAGGATGAGAGCCTGGAACCACCGGACGCCACACTGTCCATTAAGGTCTGATAGCAAAGAGAAGCAGAGCCACTCGGAGGAATAGCTGACCAGGCCTGAGGCAGGTAAAGAGACTGGAAGGTTTTGTTCTGCCAACGCCTAGGAGGTTGTTAAAGATCAGAGTCCAGCCTTGCTGGCCGAGGCGCCCACTGCCTTAGACGCAGCCATCTATGTGCACATTAATAAAAACAACTCTGCAATCGATTAACACTCATGAAGCACACTTCAGTCCATGAATTCCTAATGATCCCCCAAAAGGCTAATTGATCCGCACTGAAGGGTGTAGTGACTATTACTTCACAATTTTTAAATAGACAATGTATGTAGAATGAACTGGCCAGATGACCCGTGGAAGGGAAGTGTCTGCCCTGGACCCAGAATGACCTGGTCTTCGGAGGTGCAGGGCTGGCTGCTGAGCTGGGCCCTACCAGGTGAGGCCAGATTCCTCCCGAGGGCTGGGGCAGAGGCTTCAAGTGCCACTCACAGGCAGGAGTGAGAACAGCCTGGGGAGAACTGGGTTCCTGCCCATTCTCTGGAATGCGGCAAGTCTATGGGAGCAACACAAGCCACATGTGTGAGGCGTCATGTGCGAGCTCAGAGTCACTCTGCTCTTGGCCTGGGTGTGTAACTAGGGGACAACGGCGGCTTTCTCAGGGCTGCTTCTCAACTGACATGGTAGTGACATCTGTCTGTCCCGTGGGGACACTGGGGCAAACAGATCTTGCTTCTAAAAACTGCTCTACAGCTTTTAGACTTCATATTAAAGGGAGAAGACCCCTCGATGCTGTCCTGGGGCGCAGTGGGAAGTCGGGCTCTCCAGGGCTGGGACTCTGGTCCAGCCACCTGTGATGTCACAGCTGTGCATCCTGGGCAGGGGCTTCCCGCTGTGTGCCTCAGTATCTACCGCTGTGACATCCAAGTGAGTGCTGAAGTCCCTGGAAAGATGCTAAGAATGTGGCCTGCAGACTGCTGGGGAGACTCTGGCTTGCTGCAGCGGCCCTCTCTTCCTTTGAAGCCACCTGATACCCATCATGTTTATCTTCTGCTTTCAAAACTCAAGGCCTGGGGATGTCTCTCTCCTCTCTCCTGACCCTGGGTCAGGGTTAAGGGGTGAACACATTCCTTCCCAGCCTCCCCGCATAGTTGGCATTCTTTCTCCGAAGCCCCTGTCCTTAGAAGGAACGTAAATATCACTGCTGTGAGAGAATCCAGGGGAACCTGAGCTGTGCAGTCAGTTCTATCACTTTGTCATGGTCTACAAACAAATAAGATAAATAAATAGATAAGTAAGTAAAATAACAGGAATTCAAATACATTCTCAGAAGTGTCCTAAACATTACCTTTTCCCTCCCGTTTCAGACTGGTTACCTTTTGCAGAATTGATTGTGCCACCAGAGGGGTCCCAGGAGGGCCCTCCAAGAGGAGATAGGATCTTAACTCACTTCACACATGGGACAGGTTGTCCTCCCACTTACGTCACAGAGAAGAATTCCTTGGCGCAGCATCAGAAGGAGGCATAGAAAAGTCTGTAAAGCAATAACCACTCAGAGAAAATAGAGTGTGGGCCCCGGGAGATGGCCATCTATGGTCTGAGGCCGGGAATTTTTCTATGGCCTTGAGGGTAGAGATCGGAGCATTGGCTGGGGATTTAGCTCAGTGATTAGAGTGCTTGCCTTGCAAGCATGAGGGCCTGAGTTCGATCCCCGGCACCACAAAAAAAAAAAAAAAAAAAAAAAAAAAAAAAAAAAAAAAAAAATAGAGGATCTATCCTAAAGGGAGAAACACTCCTGCTCCATTTACAGGTGAAAAGCAAGACCCTGTTAGAGGTGAAGGGCCCATTTTACAGAAAAAGCATCAGCCGATCTATTGTATTTTTAAGACATGGAAATTTAGGAACAAGTAGCCTGGAAGGGGAAAAAAATATACTGCAGTTTTTTTATACAATTTTAAAATTAACAACTTTGTTTGTCTTCTCTGTACTCATCATCATTTCTTCTACCTCAATTCAATTCTATGTTTTGTTGTGTGGCTCCTGCCAACCCCAACATGAGTTAAGAATCTCACTTAAGCAACATTAGACATCAACTCACCGCACATTGTGCTGAAAGTTATTTTCTGAAAACATCAAAATGCATTTAGAAAAGATCAAATTTAAACCACAAAAATACAATTGATTCTGCCACCCTGTACGATAAAAACAAAGAGGTCGCACTTGTCTCTGTGATTTAAATGACGCTTTTACCAGGCTGAACACAGCCAGCGAGTACCCAATGTGAGCTGAAGCTCTTGCTAGGGTTATTGACTTAAAAAGCATTTTTTTTTTCTCTAAGACTGCATTGTATTCTAAATAGATTTCACTGCCCACTGCTCAGCCTTAAATTGGGCTTCACCTTGAAGCTCTGGAACAAAATTGAAAGTGTAAATAATTGTGTTTTAATTTATTGGGGCAGGGAGGTAACTGATTTAAGAATCACTTTGAGTTTTGGGGGAAACTTGGGCTCCTTGGCACCCCCAGGGAGGCATTCTTTGGGAGCTTTGTTTTCACGGTGCCAAAGGATTTGTCCCTGGGAGGGGAGGCATTAGGTAACGTAAGCCACCCAGATGAAGATCTTCCTAAAATGTAATAACACCTTACCTGTCTCTCTCAAGTGAGTGAGCTGAATGTACAAGGCATGATCACAAAACCCCATGAAAGTTTAAATAAAAAATAAAAATTTGTATTACAGTAAAAGACACATTGCACTAACTACCCCCCCAATGCACTCTCTCACTTCAAATACATTTATCCCATCACTTTTGCCACTGTTTGCAGCAGTTCTGCAAGTCCTTTTTTGTGTTATTATGAGGTCTGATCAAAAACATGGTGAACAATGCTGCTGACAGCCATCCAAAGGAAAGGCAGCTGGTGAAAACATGATGGCGTGTCCTCATCCACTTTATTTACTGGCTCTGGCACCGTGTGACTTCTGGCTCTTCTTGAAAGTCAAAGTGACCATGAAAGGTCAATGTTTTGAGTGAATTCAGGACATCAAGACAGAGCAACTAAAGACTCAAGAAAGAGGACTTGAGAATTGCTTCAAAAAGGGGCAAGATGCCAAGCACGGTGGTGCATGGCTATAATCCTAGCACTTGGGAGGCTGAAACAGGAGGATCACAAGGAGTTAGAGGCCAACATAACTACATAGTGAGGCTACATAGTGAGTTCAAGTTCAGTCTGAACTTCATGGCAAGACCCTGTCTCCAAAAAAACCCCCAAACAAACAAACAAACAAACAAACATAGACTAATGGAATGCGTGCTTCTGATCGGCCCTTGTAATTGAACTGCTTTCCATATGTCTCAGCAAAGCCATTGCCTTGCTGTGTGTAGTCTTGGGATTCTGTGGCCCTCAGCACCTTGAATCAGCCAATGCCTAAGACCCTCAGGGTTCTCAGAGGCTGAAGCACTAGTTTCCCCCAATGTGCTGACAATCAGAACACTCTGGGGCTTTCAGAAAGGATGATTCTGGACCTGAAGACAAACCCGGTGACTTGGGGGGGGGCGGTCTCTGGGTGCTTGTGGGAAGTTCCCAGGTGCTGCTGGCTTTTAGGACTTTGGGAAGCAGAGTTGGGGGGCATCAGTCATTCTGCAGTGGACCACCTGGCTGCTAAACCCTGGGCCAATTCTGATTCTAAAGGAATGGACGGGTGGGCTTAAAGAAAGCCAAGAAGAAATCTCTGTTTAACTAAGACAATACACAGCTCTCTATCCTGGCAGATGGAACAGGCCCTCCCCACAGGTAGGCAGAGGGGCTGCCGCCCTTTGGTTCATTTTCATTGTGGTGATCTCTGAAGAAAGCTGATGAGAGACTTTTCCATTGAGGTCATATTATTTGGGAGAAAGGAAAATGTTTAGATTCAATGCCTAGAGTTTTGATGATAAGAAGGAAAGGCAGAGGAAATAATACCATATCAAAATCACATTAACTCCAAAAGCTTCTCTTTTCAAGGCAGGTGGGGCACATTCCAGGAAACTGTGGAGGGAGACCAGCTCATGGCCATCGGTTGGGAGAGGATTCTATCTTGGGAGAGAGGTACAACGCAGACTCCCAGATGGGGGCCAGGGCAGCTGCTGGGTGTGAACACTACCTAAATTACTGGCTTCCTCTTGTACAGTTCAGCCTGTGCCAAACCGGAGGTTGACCTCCTACACGGTCTCTCTGGCATTGCTCACAGCTGTGAACAGTTTGGAGGGAAGAATATGAGCCGGGGTCACAGCGGGCAGCCTTGAACCTGCAGAGGCACCATAACTTGTCCACGGGCTACCACAGGCCAAACGGCACATGAATTAAAGTAGGTGGAGAAAGATGTGGCCTAATTCTTTGGCAGAGTCTTCTGTCTCAGAAAGAGAGAGAGCCAGCAAAAGGGACAGATGGGAAATGGTCAGTGTCATCTATGGATTAATTAGCACTGCACACTGGACCTCAGTCAAATGGAAGGCTGCCGAAATGTCACACCGATATTGTGCAGCTAATGCGATAAACGATTTAGACAGCATGCCAAGCCCAAGCACGGACACGAGAGCCTAATGTGTTTTTTCATCCCTGTCCATTTATCCCTGGAATGATTTAATTTGGGATCAGAATAAAATTCTAAAAAGAGACACAGCTGAAGTGTCACTGAGTTCTGGGCTTTGCAAGAATGATACATTCAAAGCCACAATATAATTTGGTTTTCTCGTGGACTGGAAAACTATTGACACAGTCAAACTGTCCACCATCGCTGAAAAGGTCTCATGTGTGCGAGGACGCGAATAATAAACCTATGGATGACATTTTGACTCAAAAATATGGAAAGACTGGCAATGATAAAAGACAAGCAATGTGTCTCCTTGCTGGATGAACATGTATAGTTGTGCTTTGATACAAAACGTCGTAGCCTAGAAAAATACTATTGATCATATTATTTAGAAACCACAACAAAACAATAAACAAACAAGACAGACACCACAGGAAAAAGAAGGCTAGAATCCCGGGTTTCATTAATTGGCTGAGCATGTCGCTTCCTATCCTACAATGACTTTAAAGGGCTTTGCTCCCTTTCGACAGAATGAAACAAGCATGTCACTTTCTGTGTGACTGTAGCATGTAATGGCATGTGCTGTCACAGTGGAGACAGAGTCTCCAAACAGACAGCTACAGAACAAATGATGGTGCGTGTCAAACCCCCGTAACACAGTTCCTGCCGTTTTACAAATTAGCAGCATTGCAATGAAGATGGTGTGATTCACCTATGCGCGGGTGCCTGAGAACATGTCCCCACGTGTTGCATGTGGCCACCGTCCTTACATGCACCAGCAGCAGAAGGTGGAGGCCCCATCCTTGGCCCCCTCCCCCGGATGACACCCCGGTTTCCACACCCCGGTTGGGCGCTCAGCTGTAGGCTGAGCCAGGTCTAAAGTGGGAGTCCGCCTCGCTGCTGGAGCTGATGGCTTTGCCGTGCATGTTTTTCTTTGCCGTAGCTCTGTGACAACTGGTGAGTGCAGTGGGACTCTCTGGTGTCCACGCCCAGCACTCCATCATTCATGGGTGACATCAAATGAAGACGAATGCTGACACCCCCGCTATCCACACACGAGTGACAAGCCATTAACTTTCATCTCCATCTGCCCCGTTCATTTCCCATCCACCATCATCCACCCCACAGCACCAACAGAAAAGTGAACCCAGTTGATTGAATATTTGAGTTCCTTTATTTATGTGGGGTGTTCCAAAGTGTCCAGAGTGTTTCTTCAGAAGTGAGACACTAAAATGTGAAAGAGAGAAATGATATCACTGGGATGAAGACAATCATAAGTAAACTTCAGTCATTCTTCTGTTCAAAATGTTAATGTCTGTGGCAGGCGTTTGAAAATATATTTTCAGTGTATCATTTCACAAAGTAATTATGCTTCCGGCCATATAAAAATTGCTCGAGTGACTTCGCTACAGCCTTGTGTATCTGGTCCTGGGGAAAGGGATTTGGGGCCAAAACACAAAGCCAGGCCCATGGATGAGGGCACTAACCCGAATGATACTCTTCATTATGCACAGACGGGTGTGGGCGTGGGTGGTTCTGCATCCCAGGTCTCACTGGTGTCAGTGGGTGTAGTGGCAGGAAGACCTGTGGGACATTCCAATGAGGGCCCAGGAATAGGGCAAGAGCGAGCTGCAAGCTGAGTGTCCCTAAGGGGGGTCCCACGGGCAGTGGAGCACTGGTGGGGTGAGGCCAGACCTGGAGTGACCAGAGGCCTGGCCTGGAGGCGGAGAGTAGGGGGCAGGGCAGGAGGTTCCACGGCTGGGGACAAAGCTCAGGCAAGACTGGTGGAGGTTGGTCTGCTGCCTGCTGTGACTGAACGGTCCTTTAGACCCAGGTCCATGGTGGTCCCCAAGGGCTCCCAGGGGTTGAGCTTCTGGAGCTACGCTTTCCTCTGTCCCCAGGTGGGCTTTCCCGTTACCTGTGGCATTCCCACTTCAAGGAAAGATGACAACTCCGTCTGCCAGTGCCAGGAAAGAAGGAAGGAAGGAAGGGAGGAAGGAAAGAAAGAAGGAAGGAAGGGCAGTGACCCGAGTCACATTTAAGCAGGTGGCGGCACTCACTTCCCAGAAACTTCCTGTGGTGACGAGTTACACAGCAAGGAGGCCATCAGAGCAGACAACACAGGGTGACAGCGAGGTGCAAAGTCAGGAGGTAGAGCCCCCACCCTACTGCAGGGCCCCCTACCCCACTTCCTACGGTGCCACTCAGCCCCTTTCTGGGAGGGCGAGCTCTGCCTACCCACAAAACCCACTTCCTCCCACTTCCTCAGCAGCCCAGACTCATCTCTTGCCATGAGGGGTGGGGGTGGGGGTGGATTACAGCAGAACGAGCAGGAGTGGGACCTGCAGCCCAGCTTTCTTATAATCAGTCAGGAATCTACCTTTTGAGATGGTCCTGAGATTGCTGGGAACAGAAATGAAAACGATTGCAATGATAGAGCGGCAAAGTGCTGGTGAATCACAGATCTTTCTTCCCCTCTTTGTCAATTTAAACAAAAGTCATAAATTGGGTGAGAGAGGAAGAGCTTTGTGGGGTTTTTTTTTTTTTTTTTTTGCTATGTGAACCCACAGGACACAGCCACTGCTGCATGATCTGACACCTCATGGCAGGGTGACACTGGACATGGAAACTTGACTTCCAACCCAGGAGATGGGGATGCAGACCCAGGAAAGCTCTCTGGGCCAGGAAGTCGCCCGCCCTCTGTGCCCTGGGGGGACTGGAGTGTTCACCTCCACGGCACGGTCCTCGCCGGGGCACAGCTCCTCCACCCTGGCCCAGAATCCCCAGAAGTTTCCGGAAATGGCCAGCGGTGGGGAGGGGGAGGGTTTCCCCTTCCACATTTCCAGGAAGCAGAGGCCACACAGCTGCTGGGAGCTGATCTCTACAGAGCTGCGGAGATTAAGCCCAGGCAGCAGCTTCTGGCCGGGTGGAATCCAGTGCATGGAACGCCTCTCCTGATCCACTGAAACAGACCCAGAAGTGAATGCCTCCTGTCTGTGGCCAAGGGAAATGATCTCCAGTCCACTGAACATGTACAGCCAGCAGATACCACCAGAGCAGAGACGATCGTGACGTACCTTTCAGTCATTTAAACAATGGTTGTTTACAATGTGGCAGAGCTGGTTCACCTCGGCCAGCGGCCAGCCATTGACCCCGCTGTCTGCTTGGCTCTCTGCCTTGTGCCACCCTGCTTCCCCTGGGTGTCCCGCCCACCTG
>PVJO010000526.1:0-204334 GCA_004026905.1 Hystrix cristata | reverse complement strand
CTCCACCCTGGCCCAGAATCCCCAGAAGTTTCCGGAAATGGCCAGCGGTGGGGAGGGGGAGGGTTTCCCCTTCCACATTTCCAGGAAGCAGAGGCCACACGGCTGCTGGGAGCTGATCTCTACAGAGCTGCGGAGATTAAGCCCAGGCAGCAGCTTCTGGCCGGGTGGAATCCAGTGCATGGAACGCCTCTCCTGATCCACTGAAACAGACCCAGAAGTGAATGCCTCCTGTCTGTGGCCGAGGGAAATAATCTCCAGTCCACTGAACATGTACAGCCAGCAGATACCACCAGAGCCGAGACGATCGTGACGTACCTTTCAGTCATTTAAACAATGGTTGTTTACAATGTGGCAGAGCTGGTTCACCTCGGCCAGCGGCCAGCCATTGACCCCGCTGTCTGCTTGGCTCTCTGCCTTGTGCCACCCTGCTTCCCCTGGGTGTCCCGCCCACCTGGATGGCCAGCAGGCCCTCCCCACCCCCTTCTAGATGACTCTGAGCTGCCCTCTCCTCTGATGGGCAGGCGGAAAGCCGGACACCCAGACACAGTCCTCCCAAAGGCCCTCTTGAGGCATCACCCCAGGTGAGCCTCATTCACATGCAGGAACTAACTGTCATCATGCAACTGGGCAGTGCCACGCAGTGAAGTGCCTGGAGGACACACTAGTCCTCCTGCAGGGCACCTTCAGCCATAACCACCCATGTGTCCTGTCCTCTTTTCCCTTAGCAGGTGTATTTTACACACTTGAGATTGCGCTGTGGCCTAAATTCTTGCTGTAACTTGGATTATCAGAGTCCCCAAATGCCCATGTGTTAGAGGCTCGGTCGGAAGTCTGGCACTACTGGGAGATGACAGAGCCTTTAAGGGGCGGGGCCTAGTGGAAGATCTTTAGGTCACTGGAGGCGTGGCCTCAAAGGGGATGATGGCTCTGCTCTTCCATGCCCTCTTTTTGCTCCCCGGCCACGAGGTGACCAATATTGCTCCCACACCTGCTCCTGCCTTGACGTGCAGCCTCGCCACTCACCCAGCATGGAGGCCAACCAATCTCAGATGAAAGCCTCCAAATCTGAGCTCAAAGCAACATTTCCTCTTCATAATTATTTGTTACAGTGACAGAAAACTAATTGATACACCAATTTCTTGCCATTTTTCCTCTTTTTTTTAAAATCATATAGAGGACTGAACCCAGGGCCTTCAGACTGAGCTACAGCCCCAGCTCTTTTTTCACTTTTTATTCAGAGACAGGGTCTTCCTATGTCACTAAGTTGCCCAGAGTGAGCTTGAACTTACGATCTTCCCGCCTCAGCCTCCCGCGATGCTGTGATTATAGGCCTGTGCCACCACACTCGGCTGTTGAGGTTTTACTTTTCAAACTGTATCCTCCTAAGTCGGTGACCTGCCTGCCTCTCGTGTAGACGTCCACTTGGGCCTGTGAGTCCAGCACTGACTCTGTCCCATGAACAGCGGGACCAAGAGCTCCCGAGCGAGGAAGACCCACCAGACCTGTGCGGGCTCAAGGACAGAGGCAAACTGGGACCTCCCGGCATGGACCACCATGGCACCCGGTGCGGCTGCTCCTGGGGGAGAGGAGAGGGGACAACAGTGCCACCCCAGTCCAGATCTCGAAAACGCTCCTCATCTGTCCATGCTAACAGGCTGGGAAAGGCCCTAACCAGGTGGCAGTGGCCACAGCTCATTCTAATTTTTCTTCATGTCCTGTCTCAGAGCCATCTCACTTAGGGGCGGAGAACTCCGCTCAGCCCCTCCAGTCTGTCCTGTCTGCGCCTCCCTTTGGACATTCCCTCCAGATACAGGCTGTTGCAAGCCTTGCTCCCTGCTCACAGTGGCTGGTCAGTGAATATGTGGGGGCTCTTTGTGGGCCAATGAAGAGAGGACGGGAAAACTACAGTCCCCGCCAAGAACTCCTCCAACTGTCTTCCCAGAGAGCCCTTCCTGCTGCTTCCAGGCTCCGCCCTTTCACAGCCAAGAGTCCCGATGACAACTTGCTTGGGGCTTCTCAGAATAAAGACCGTTTTCACTCAGGCTCTCTTCTCCCCTGCCAGGGTTTCCTCCACCTTTTGTGACTCGAGTCCTCGCTGGAGGAAGATCCATGCACCCTGAATGGAAACCACGCCATGGCTGCACGTGTGTGTCTGTGCTAACGCAGGCCACCTGCTTTTCTGGGACAATTGCCATTTGGAATCAGAAGACTTCCTCATCGTGTGCCTATTTCTGGACAAAGAAGAGAAGGGGCTGAGAAACAGCTCCTCTGCCACCTCCTCCAGCTGCCCACTCTGGCTCGGGGAGTTGAGTTGGCCGTGGCGAGTGGGGCCATCATGGAGCCATCATGGAGCTCCCCCCAGCTTTCTGTCCAGCAGCACTGGCTGCTCGGACCTCGGGTCCCATCTGGAACACCCTGAAGTTCTCCTGGGGCACTCACCTCTGTGGGGCTGTGGGCTTGGGGCTGATTCCTGACCCACCGTAGCAGCCTGGGCCGCCATTGCTGGGTTGCCAGGCTGCCTGTGGGCCAGGGGCCCTCCCCGGACAGCCGCCGCTCCAGAGAGGTGGCCCTGAGATGGGCACAGGAGCGGACGGGGTCCACTCAGGAAAGACTCTCACTTTCTTTTTGTCTATGAGTAGGGAGTACTTTTAAGAGAGAAAGGTAAACCTTTGAACAACTCCGTGAGGAACAGGAAGTTCGGCATTCGATGTGACCAAGACTGTCCCCCTTGCTGGCCTAGGGGTGGGTGAGAATAGACTTCTTTGGTGGGGTGAGGGACTGGACCTTTTGGGAAGAGGGCTCAAGGCAGAGATCTCAACTGGGCTTGGGGAGAAACCTGCTCCTGCCCGTGGGGAGTGTGGACTCCTTTGCCTTGTGGATAAAGCGAGGCACATTGGGAAATATAACATCCCTTTGTTGTTGTTGTTGCCATTGTTTGTGAGACAAGACATTGTGTAGTGAGACAAGATCTCACTATATAGTTCAGACTGGCCTCAAACTCAGTACATAGCCCAGGCTGGCTTCAGACTCACAGCGATTCTCCTGCCTCAGCCTCCCAAGCACTGAGGTTGTAGGCATGCACCACCACACCCATTCCAGGGAATATGAAATTTCTAACAAATATTTGGCACACAGAAAATTGCAATTCAGCTCAGAATCTTGCTTTCTTGTAATACAGCATTTTCACAGAAGACACTGGTGTGAAGTGATTCATTTAAAAAATATCCTTGAGTTCCTATAAATTGTCTTTGTAGGAGCATAAGTGATACTATGTTTTGAGTAATTCCACATCCCAAAGCTAAGAAAATTCAATAAAATTAGAGAAAGTAGGAGCGCTTATTCCTCTAGACGGGAAATCACTGTGTATGTGCAGCTTTGCATACGTAGTTAGCATGTATGTTTATCATACATACATATATATCATACCATACACCTACATTAAAAGAAAAAGATGGGAAGAATACTTTTGGCACATGTGTCAAACAAGAAGTTAATGTACCTGTTAAGCCAAGAGATGCTTTGAATTGACAAGAAAAGGCAGGATCACGTAGAAGACGGCTGAGGGGAAGGCGGTTCACACTCTGCTTAACATGGTGTGATTGTTCAATGAAATGGCTTTCTGTTCATGGACTCTTGTCACACTTGGACCCTTGTCAGTAACACAGGGAGGGACCAGGCCTGCTGTATTATTGTGGGGAGACTCTCGGCCAGATATTGGCTGTGGGGATCTGGTTGAATTCCCTGTACCGTTAGGATTCGCAGAATGAAAGAAAAATGACACTCGTAAAGTTACATAGGGATCGGGCATCGAGTAGGAAAAGAGAGCCAGGCAGAAATCAAGTGTGAATTTTGGAGTAGAGCATAAGAAAGGAGAAACCTTGTTCTCTTGTCCACAACAGAACTGTCTCTTGCTCTTGCTCCCCTCCATCTTGGAGCATTGGCTACTGTCACTGTGTAACCATGCTGGATTTCCACTCTCTCCTTCTGGGGTTTCCCTCAGTAGCAATCTCTCCACCAGGGGCATGAGCTGGAGGAGGGGTGTGTGTGTGGTGGTCAGTGAAAGACAGAGGAAATAACAGGTGGAGGTGTCCAGTTCCCCTGAGTCCAGCATGCTTCTACTGTGGGAGATGGGCAGGACCTGGCCAAGGTCAACAAGCAGCCTCAGTGACTGGTGATCCGGGAGGGCCAGAAGGACCAATCCAGGCTAGAGGGTAATGCCTGTCTTTACTGACACTGGTAGGGGTAGTTTCTAAGTCTGCTGATCAGACAAAATGCCAGAGCCTTTGAGTCTGCAGAGTCATCCGACTTTATTTCCCGATGCCTCGGCCATGACATTGCACCCTCTAGAAACCTAGTTTTCGCCCATGATGGCTGCTGCAGGCAATGGCACCTCTCTCCTCCCAGTTCTGCCAGCCAGAGCCCAAGTTCATTCTTGACACCACCCCCTGCCTTGGGCCTCGGAGGAGTGGGAACTGAGTGCTTGATCCAAAGCAGACACCTTGCAGAGTAAAAGGAGGGTGTCCTAGTTTGTTCAGGTTGCTAAGACAAAATATCATAAACAGGATGGCTCACGGACAATGGCAATTTACTTCTCAAGGTTTGGAGGCTGGGAAGTCACAGATCCAGGGGCAAATCCGGCCTGGTTCAATGGGGTTGTCACTACACCCTCACATGGCAGAAGGGGCAATGGGTCTTTCTCCGGCCTGTTTTGTCAAAGCACTAATCCTGCACACAAGGGTTCCACCCTGCTGGCCTAAGCCCCCCGAAGGCCTTATCGTGTAACACCCTCATATTAGGGATGAGGTTTCAGCATATGAACTTGGGGCTTAAGAACTGGATGCCTCTGCCCATAGCAGAGGGGCCATTAATGAGTCACTGCACTCAGAGATAAAACTAGACAGTCGCAGCAAACCCAGGCCCAAGTCGCCCAGCTCGGAGCTGACCCATTGCCCCATTCTGTGGACTCTGCCCCACGAAAAGGCCTCAAGTCTTCCCCTCCCCTGCGCCACGGCCCTGCCCACTTGCTATCGTTTCCTCCCAGACTGATCCCACCCGCTCTTGTGCCGGTTTCTAACCGAGTGATCATGTCACGTGTGAGCGAGACAGTGACAGTCTCTACTTCAAAATCCTTCCTTAGGAGATTCTGGGGGCCTCCATACCTGTTTCCTCCACCAAGATGTCCCCCAGGGAAGACCAAGAGGCCGTCTGTTCTCCACTTTACCCTTAGCACCTGCAGTGTAGGAGCTGCTTAGCAACTATCAGCTAAGTGAATGAATGAATGAGTGAATCCATAAGCCTACCTGATCCACAAAACATACTTAACACCTACGTGCAGCACTCTGTGATTTAAAAGCCTTGCTTAACGCTCCATCCGTCCAGGTGTCCGCGGATAATACCCACTACCACACGCCCATAGTGCTTTCGTGTCCACTGAGCGTCCTGCAGGAGTTGGGCAATTTTTTTTCTTTTTTGGAGGGGGGGTTGCTGGGGATCAAACTCGGGGTGTTGCGCTTGCTAGGCAAGCACTCTACCCCTGAACTAAATCCCCAACCCCTCCAAGTTTGGCTATTTGTGTGGTATTTCTCCCCACCTCCCTCCTCAAATGTCCTGTTCAGTGCCATAGATTTAAGAGATTATGTGAATTTGAACAAAGTAATAAATAGCGCCTATTTTTATTTCCTTCTTTGAGAAACGAATTCTAAATTTCACTGAAAAAAATTGTCTCTCTTTCCCTACCATTACATTTCTAAGGGAAGACTTGGCAGCAAGTGAGGGAGCTACAAGTTACCAACATTCCATTTTTATTTATTAATATTACACAGAAATAGCAGTGTTTTAACAGAGTAGAACAAATGCTATTATTACTTATAAAGGGGGAGAATAGAACACATTGTTACCAGAAATCAGCATAACATCAAAAAGAGATGAGAGCTGTTTTCTAACTCTGAATGGCGTACTTTGATAACGGCAGCCTTTTAGAGTACGGAGTAGGTGGAACACATGCTCCTGTGGTTAATGTGCACGCGTGTCCTCGTAAACGCCAAACATACAACACTTGTGGGGGACAGAGGATGGCATCTGGCAGCAACGTGCATCTGAAGAATGCATACTGAGGGCTCCCTGGTAAAATAACTGTCATCAAGCCCATTTAAGCATAATAATTTAAATGCTTTGGATAGCAAAGGTTTTGGATGATGTTTCTTAATAATATTACACTCTGGGGTCTAGGATTTAGCTCAGTGGTAGAGTGTTTGCTTAGCAAGTGTGAGGCCCTGAGTTTGATCCCAGCATCCCCCCTCCCCCCCAAAAACCCAAGAAATAATATAATTGTATTACACTTAAATTTGCTATGAAGGAAAACTACACATTGGCTGGGATGCTTCTCCTTCTGAGAGTCAAAGCTTTTCCTTTACAAAGTGTACGAGTCACTCTGTACTTCCACCTACAGCTCTAGCAGGCATGAAGCCACACACAGCAAGAGATGGGGCTAAATGGAGCAGATATCAATGGTTCCAGGTCCCTGGCAATAACCTCCTCCTCCTCTTCTTCTTCTTCTTCTCCTCCTTGTCCTCCTCCTCCTTCTTCCCCTTCCCCTCCCTCTTCCTCTTCTTCTTCGTTTCTGGTACAGATGTCCCGGCCACTGGTATGCACTGGTCCCACCAGATTGATATCATGAGCGTTCGAAGCATTGCTGTCAAAAAACAAGTGTACTGGGTTGCTAAAGAAAAGGTCCAGAAATGAAAACTAGAGTAGGCTGAAGCGTGGTCCACAGAGATACCGGGTACTGATCCACGTACCTGTACATGTTCCCAAATGTGGAAAAACAGTCTTCGTGGATGAGAGGAAGGGAAGGATTTGGGGCTGGAGAGATCGTCGTGATGGTCCCAGGTGTGATCACGAAGATCTATATAAAAGAGAAGCAGAGTGAGATTTAACACGGAGCTAGGAGGAGGAGATGGCACTATGGGGCAGAGACGGGTGGGTGGTCAATGCCAGGGAAAGCTTCGGGAAGGCGCACGGTCCTGCCTACGCCTTCATTTTTGACTTGTAGCCTCCAGAGCTGTGGAAAATTCTGGGTTTTTAAAGCCACCCTGTCGTGATAATCTGTTACAACAGCCACAGGACACAGTTGACCATCTCAGCTGAGTCTCAGGATGCAAACAAGGGAGATCGCGGAGGGCAACTTAGCAGGATGGTGACTACAACTCCTGGCTTCCCGGGAGAGCACGGCTGGGCACCTGGGTGAAGGTCCACGGGTGCTGTTGTCGGGGACTCCGTCCCAGGGGAATGACGTCTGGCGACGTGTTTCTCTCTGCAGATGTGCTCTGTCCAGGGCCCCGACTGAACTTGGGGTGTGCAGGCTAAGCCACACACGGCAGGCAGCGGAGTGACGGAGGCAGTCCAGGGACTCTGGTCTCTGATCTTCTCCGTTGCCTCCACCTCCCTCCCTCTAGAGGCACAAACTGTCTGCTTGATGCTGAACATGGAGACACAGAAAAGAGCCAGATTTCATGGAATTTCTTACAGGCCAGTTCTGTATTCAGAGCCCTAAAATCACGGCAGGTCACCTTGGGCTGCAGAAACAACTCGAGTCCCCCAAGTGTCCACTCAGAACCTTCCCACAGGCCTCTGCCTTTCTGCAGGGCCGGGGCCTCCTTGGCCATCCCCAAGAGCACCAGGGTCTGCTCTGTCCCCTGACCTTGACCTACACCCCAGTCCTTCAGCTCCATGTGTGTCCTGGCGTTTCCTTCCCCTTCTTCCAGGAACACACAAACACACTTCCTTGGAGAAAAGCAAGCTGCTAACTCCAAGGCTGACGGTGAGAGTTTCTATGTGGCTTCCGATGACTCTTATTACACTGCAGGCTTGCAGATCCCCCTGCCCGTGTTCCCTGGCCCGCCCGTGCGAGCCAGCAGCCCGGCGCGTGTGAGTCACCCCACAGATGGTTTATGCCACTGTACCAGTGCAAACTAAACAAATTCCTTCCACATTATCCTTAAAGTTAAAAAAAGAAGCTACGCTCTAAAGGGGAGAAATATAATTTTTAAAGAGCGCTAGAAAGGAAATGAGATCTCAGGCGACCGTGTGCTGGATGGGCCTGACCGAACTTCCTGCCTTCCCCGCTCCTGAGGCGGAGGGGCTTTCTGTGGAAGGTGCAGGCCCTGAGCAGGGCAGGAGCTCCAGAGCACGCTGGGAGGTGGCGAGGTCAGAAACCCTTGGAGACCGAGTGATGCCTTCTCAAATAGTGAGCTGTATCCCGAAATGCTCCTTCCTCAAGGGATGGAGCTGAGAACAGGGGTGTGAAACACGAAGTTACCCTGACACTTGTTAAAGCAGCCTAGAAGGCTTCGCTCAGGACTATGGCAATAGGTGTCTACTCCGAAAACCGTGGTGGGTGGAATATCACTGAGAGAGACACTGTGGCTGGAGGCTCCTTGCTGAACTGACCTGGTGGGATTCCCGGGGAAAGCAGGCCAAAGTGATCAGGCTATCGGCTGGGGATCCCCGCTAAACTGACCGCAGCATTCTTGCCTCATCCTGGCCCTGCAGGCCCCGCAGGGACGGGGCCAGGCCCAAGTTTGATCAAAGGCAGTCTCTGCCAGGGATTCGGTGGGCTTTCTCCTTCTTTCTTTCTATAGAGCTTTCCCATCGCTTCCTCCTTAGGCTTAAATTCACATTCGCTGCAGCTCTAAATGTGCTTTTAGTGGCTGCAAAGCCAGAGCAAGGTGTGTGGGTGGCCCAGAGTGGTGATGACCTGGCAGTCTTTTGCCTTAGACTTGGGAGTAAGGAAGCCAGGTGACTCTTCAAGGGGACGGGGCGGGGGGAGGACCGAGGCAGAGGCCGTGCTGCTGCCCTGAGGCGCCTCCTGACTCAGATTTGAGCTCTTCCCTGGCAAAACCAAAGCCCTGCACAGCAGAATCCACTCTCCTGGGAAGGTGGTATGGGACCTGTGGGCCACGGCCCTTGAGAACTTCTGGGTGATAGGACAGTGGCCCAAGGGTTGGACCTCCAAAGGGTCTTTGGTTGTCTCTAGCTCCTCACATCTCCAGGTCCTGCGATCTGAGCCCAGGCCGCCTGGCTCCCATGTACTGCACTATGCTGTTCACTTTCTCCTTCTCTTTCTCTTCCTCTTCCTCCCCTTCTCTTTGTTTTCTTCTTCTTCTCTTCCTTTTCTCCTCCCTTTTCTTCTTCTTCCTTCTCCTCCACCCCACAGTACACTGGCCTGAGTAGCAGCCCTCTGAAATACCTATCTAGCTGGGACCCTGGAATAGGACCTTATTTGGAAATAGGTTTCTGGTTTGGGGTTGTTTTGGAGGGGACTTTTTGAGACAGGATCTCACTATGTAGTCCAGGGTGTCTTGAACTCACTACGTAGCCCAGGCTGGTAATCCTCCTTTCTCAGCCTCCTGAGTTCTGGGATTATAGGCGTGAGCCAGCATGGCTGGATCTTATTTGGAAATAGGACGTTCACAAATATAATTACGGTCATAGTTTGGTATTCACAGACTTTGACTTTCATGGAATTCTGTACTCTGGGCATCTCGACATGATCATTCTGTCTTGGTGCTCATCGTTTGTTTGGTACTCTGCACACAAGCTAGAACGCTGCTGGCGTTGATTGGGCCCAGCACCCTTCCCAGTCAAAACAATTTGTTTGGTAATTATCGTTTTTGGTACTAGTCCTGCGTCCCTGAACAGAGGGAGTTAAAATGAAGTCACACTGGATTTAGGGTGGGACATAAACCCAGTGACTGGTGTCTTTATGACACAGGGATACTTGGAGAGAAGGACGCCATGGGACCACTGGACGAGAAGCTGCAGAGCATCGGGGATCGCTGGCTCCCACCAGCAGCTGGGAGAGCGGCCTGGGCCTGATTCCCCCTGGCCGCCTCTGGGAGGAGCCAGCCCTCCCCTGTGAACCGCTGGCCCTGTGAACTGGGAGAAGATAACATCGCGTTAAGACACTTAGTTGGTGGTTATTTGCTAAGACAGCGCAGGACATGACACACCGCGTAATCACATGCCTGGGCCATATCGGCCGCAGGGAGGATTCCTGAGTGAGGGAGCAGAGCCCGCAGCAGGGGAGGGCCGTACCACAGGGACAATGTCATTCACCCACACTGCCGGCCTCAAGCGCTCTCCAGCCTGAAATAAGAAACAGCAAGCATTTTTGTGCCAGGGATTACAGGGTAGTGGAGATCCTTCCCCCAGACCATTCAGTGGCTGGAACTCTTTTGCAGACGAAAACGTAAGTGGTAGCTTGACTGTTTCGTCTCTCCAGGGTTAGAATGTCCCGGCCTCCACCTACAGATGGGAAAGAAAAAATTCTTACGGGGAGCAGCAGCAAAGTCCAGGTTTAGGGGAGATGCTTCCTGGCCCGCACCACACCCTGTTCCCACTCTGAGCTCTGCTGCATCTTCCGGTCATTCTCAAGGAAAAATAGCAGCTACCAGGTGGCTTTGGCTGGCACCCACTCCTCTCCGGCCCCGCCTCTGGCCCTGTCTGATCCATCTCCATGCACACATAGGCCAGGGCAGCCTCCAAGCCGCTGGCTGTGCGCACAAGAGGGTGGGCATGCAGGGGTTAAAAGTCTTCCTTTCCAAAACTTGATGAGCTTCTCTGGAATGCGTCTCCAGGAGCTTTTCTGCTTAGTGCCTGTTAATCCTCTATTGAGAGCTGTTATTTTGTGGGGTCTCCTGGTGTTTTTCTTCAAGTGGATAAAAGGATTGTATTTTCTTCTGTCCTTTCTGGCCTCCAAGTGTCTGTGTGAGTTATTTATTAAAACACATCCCTGTTTATCACCTTGGGGCTGGTTAACAATTCACTTCCCTTTATGACCAAAGGGGAACTTCTCTGGGCAACTGCATCCCTAGATCTGCCCACCGATCCAGGGCTTCTTTCTTTTCTCAGGCCTGTTTGTTTGCTGACTGAAATCACCAAAGCAAACGCTGGCGCGGCTGCTGAAAGCTGAAATCGATCACGTATCCCTCTCTGGAAACTGAGTAACAGCGATGCCTTGTTTGCCATCATGGCCACATTGGCCCACTCATGGTGCTGGGCTGAAGCTTTTTTTCTTCTTCCTTTTTAAATCCTTGTAAGATTTCTTTGAGGCAAGTGGGGGAAAACATTTTCATTCTCAGCTCACCGAGGAAATCTGAGGAAACCCGTGCTATTGAAGAGGATTAGAGAAGGCTGTGGGGGTGGACATCTCTGGAATCCTTTTCGTGCTTCATTAAAAGGTCACAAAGCCCCCAGTGTTCCTCTTTTCCAAGAGTAAGGCTGCATGTCTTTCTCAGAGTCACCCAGCTCTGCGCCTTCCGGAAGGCTGACTTGCCCACCAGCCTTGCACACTTAAGACAGGCTGGTCTGACAGGAGGGATTCTGCACATTCCAAGCCGATTCCAGAGTTCATAGGTTTCTTGCAAGGGGATTCATTCATTAAAATACCCCCTTGCTAGTATTCGTGACTGACTTCTACCTGGCCACCACTTGTCCTCTAGTGTTTGCTTGTTAATTTATCCCTGACTCTGGGGATGGGGGTGCAGTTTCCTGGAAACAGATCTCCCCACATCCAGCAAGGAGCTGGTGCTCAGGAGATTCAGGGGAAACAAAGGGGGTCTGGGGTGACCAGGGGTTTGAAAAGGCTCCTGAAGTCCTGCTGTAAAGAGAGGCCTCCGCTCTGTCAATAGAGCGTATGGTGGACCTAATATGGTCAACTTGAGCCAGAACGCCCAGCCGGACTGAGTTGGTGTGATGCTGGGCGTACGAGATCCACCTGAGGGTTGTTGCTGATGCAACATAAGGCAGAGTGGGAGCCATAGCATTGGCGGGCTGTTTCCCAGGAGAAGCTCTGCTGCGGCTGGTTCTTCCGAAAAGGACTCGGCTGTCCACGTCGAGGAAGGAGCTCGGGGCCTTGCTGTCGTTGAGGATGGCTGCTGTTGCTTCAGAGGAGCTCTGGTTGTCATCTCTGCTGCGAGCATCGTTTCCTGGCTCCAGCCATCATGTGCAGACACGGACGTACGTGGGACAGTGCTGTGGGCTCCCAGCCCTCAATTAGATCTTTTGGGTCTCCAGTGCCTAGATGGACATTTAGCACCTTCTGCATTTGGCTTCTGAGTGAATATTGTAAATGTCCCCTATTAAATCTGCTCTCTTCAAACCACTGGCTCTAAAAACCTAACTAACACAGAGCGTTTCAGGAGAGCCTAACCCCGGGGCTCCTGCCCCTTGTTCTCTCTTCCTGGTGGCCTAATGCCACTTAGCACTCCAGACACACTGTGTAACACCTGCCCAGGGTGAGTGGGAGTGGGCTTGAATAGCTCCCCCAGAAAATGGGGGAAAGTGGGGACCACAGTCCAAAGGCAGAACTCCTTTTAATCAGACAGGATGAATCAGATATAGCCAGAGCACGATGGTGACACAATCGTGACACAGAGACCACCACAGGGACCGGGGCAGGCAGCATTCTGGGTCCCTTGGCCTACGAGTCATTAAAAACACAATTTGTGTTTCCTCCTTGAGGCTGTCAGAACTTAAAAGTGTTTTGTTTTGTTCTGTTTTGTTTTTTCTAAAAGCAGTGACCCTTCTTCACTTGGGCCTAGAAATGCCCAATAGACAACTAGAAGCAGAACAAAGCTTGACCTTCATTTTGTGAAACTCTAGGTCAAAGCCTTTCTTGGCTCTGCATACAGACTTGTTAGTCATTTGAGAAGTGCTGTCCCTTCGCCCCAGATGTACGTAGCCTGTCTCACTGCCCTTCACCATGGAGGACACCAGGATCAGAGGACTCCAGGGTAAGAGGTTTACAGGGACATCTGGCTACTTGCAGAAGTCTCCAGCCACCACAGAGGCAATTATTTCACGGGAACGGAATGACTCACCAAATCATGGGGATTCCAGAGCTGTGAAACCTGGGCTGAGGTAATGATCAACCGGACCTCGGCTACCACCTAATCTGTAAAAGCTGGACTCCTGCCTCTGCGGGAGGACCAGTCTGAGCCCCTGCATCAGGATGTGGCCCCTCGAGCTACTCAAGTTGGAGTCTTTTCCTATCTTCTCTCTAAATTTCCAATTAAATTTGTGCTGTAGTTCGAATTTCTATTTCTACTAAAGCAAGGATCTGAGCTAACTGCTGACAGTTGTAGAAGCATGTACGTGTGCCCGAAGACCCAGCTGTGGGACAGTCACCCCGATCTGGTTCAGGCTCTTTTCCTGGGTGGTCCCACAAATGGGCTGATGGCCTCTCTTCGAAGCAGCTTCAAACACAAGAAATCAGCACTTCAGAGGCTGGGGACTCAGCTCGGTGGTTAGAGTTCTTGCTTAGCAAGTGCAAGGCTGTGAGTTTGATCCCTCGTCCAAGAAAAAAGAAATCAGCATTTCACAGTACACGTCCCAAGGACAGAGGGAATTGAGTTTTGTGTTAAAGATCATTATGTTGTTGTTGTTTGGTTGACATCTCTCTGAAGAGAAAGTAAAAGGAGTTGCGTAAGTAGAGATGAACATCTCGCTGGTTTGCTGGTCTGTAGCCCAAGCCTCTGTAGGTTGAAATGACAGGGGCTTGAAAGATGAGAACATTTCAGTCATAAATACAGCAGAGGGAGCGGGGCTGGGTAAGGAGCTGGAAGGGGTGAGTGGAATTTGATGTGTGCACTACACTCTGGTTGGGATGGATGGTTTCTAATCAATGGAGGCTGCACTGAGCCATTTCCAGCGTGTCTAGAGAAGACCTGATGGAGATGAAGACCTCATCTTCTTTTTAGTGCCTGGCTCTGGAGGGAGGTGAGTCTGGGCAAGAGAATCCTCTGTTTTGGGTGACGGAATGGAGCATTCCGTCAGCATTCTGCTGAAATCCCTTCTTCACAGACTGATGATGTATACTTGGGTTTTGACAGCAGAATTTAAAACACTGGTTTTCTATATGATAAATGCAATTGTTGAAATAAGATAAATGTCATATTCCATAAGATCTATACTTTTACTTTTCTGATGGGTATACGCATATTTAAATTTCCCTGGGTGACTGTTCACTGACAGAACTGAATGATCACGTTTCCTTCTGGGAGACAGACATATAAACTCTTGAACTGGCTGTTCCTTCATGTCCCGTCTACTGTCTGCTCTGCAGACTGGCTTGGGGGCAACCTCTTGTAACAGGGACCTAGTGGTCAGGCAGCAAATGCTCACTGCGTGACTAAAAGCAGGAGAAAGCTGGGCATCTCTGCCTTCATTTTTTGGGAGGGGGCATGCTGGGGATCGAACTCAGGGGCTTGTGCTTGTTAAGCAAGCGTTCTACCACCTGAGCTAAATCCCCGATCCTTTGCCTTCATTTTATATTTGTCTCCTTTATTGTTCTTAAAATGTAGGGACAGATTCTTGTTCAGCTGTGCATGGGAGCATGTTAATCATTTAAGGAGTGTCTGCAAAGAACTGGTAGGACAATATTTGTTACCCCTGAATTGACCTAACCTATTGTAGCCCCCTTCAAGACTGGGGCAAGATTTACAGGGAGAGTCTGTCACCAGTTTTTACAATGCCTCTTTCATTTAAGAGGCCTGTGTGGTGATGCCTAGAAACCTCAAACATTGTCCTAAGCCCGCAGTCACCTCAGAGTCCAGATATTCCATAGGACATCTAAAGCCAGGTGTGGTGGCACACACATGTAATCTCAACACTTGGGTGGCTGAGGCACCAGGATCGCTGAGTGTTTGAGGCCAGCCTGAACTACAGAGTGAGACCTTGTCTTAAAAAGACAAAAAACAAACAAACAAAGAATTCAATAAGAATTCAGAGGGAAGAATTGGAGACAGTTGAAGTCATGCAGTATCTGAAGAGTTTGTGTTTCCAGATTAGATGAAAGATGAGAATCTTCAAATTTCAGGTTATAAATTTAGTGAATAAAAATAAAAGATTCCTAGTTAAGTTTAAATATTAGGTAAACAAAAATTTTTTTGTAGAAGTTGGTTCTATATAATATTTTGGTCATACAGAGACTCTTGTTTAACAACCAAGCTACGTTTCCATGACTAGGTGGTTAAATGAATTTGTTGCTAAACAAGGAATTGTACATAGTATGTGCATGACAATATTTAGAAGAAAGAAATAGTTGAAAGAAATTCCAGCTTGATGACTTTGCTTTTATTTGTATAACTTGTACATGCAGTATTGTAATGTATAACAAAACATAACTACAGTAGTGTACCGTACAGTCCAATCAGCAAAAATTAAGGTATTATATAAACAATATATACTGTACCCCCAAAAAGACATTGAGAATCTATAAACGAGATGTACCGAACTGCACACAAAAAAAGATGGTGGTAAGTCTGAGTGGTAGATTGTAAGTCTGAAGAGCTATTAACCAGATAGGTTGTTAAAGGAGGAGAGTGGGTACTTACCTGAAATTCGAATGTTACTGGGATTCTTATATTTTATCTGGCAACTCTGCTCAAATTGGACATTCACAGAGAGTCCTGATAAGGATAAATAAAAGTAAATTTATGCTTAAATAAATCACTGTGAAACTGCTGTGCAACAATAATAAACAGAAAGCTCTTAAAACAACTATAGCACTAAAACAATAAGCAGACAGACAGCCGATTTCTCTTTCCTTTCAACAGAAACCAAAGAATAATGGGATTACATATTCAAATGACCAAAAAAGAGCTGTCAGTTTAAATACGTTTAGATAAATCATCACTCAAGGGCAAGGACAAAATAAAACATCTTATCACCAAGGCAGAGGATCTTCCATTCATGGACCTTCACTTGAAGGATTATTGACATACTAGGAAGTAATGGCAAGGGGAGAAATTGATGAGCAAGTGGTTAAATTTGCATATTGTGGCAGGCAGTCTTTAAGACATCCCCAGTGACCTCGGCCTGTTGATATTTAAGCCCAAGTGCAACCCTGAGGGTGGCAAGACCTGATGACCTGCTTCTAACAAGCATGATGCGGTAGAAGTAACAGGATGTCACTTCTAAGGTTAGGTAATAAAAAAGCTAGGGACCCCACCTGGGTTCTCTCTGCCATCACTCAGGCTGGGTTTAATTCCATGAAGAAGCTCGCACGGCACGAGGAAAACTGAGTCTTCAATCCAACGATCGTGAGTCTGTCTTCAGGACCACAGGAGTGAGCTTGGAGTCAGGGGCTCCCAGCCCTGTTGAGAACAAGATGGCACCGCCCAGGTGGACAGAGTGGCTGCAGCCTCACCAGTGGCCCTGAGCCAGCACCACCTGCTAAGCTGCTTTAAGCTGCCAAGTTTTGGACTAATTCGTTGTGCTGCAATAAATGAATGCAAGTATTATCTGTAAATAACAATAGCAATGATGACTTGCACAGCGACCAAAGCGAGATGCTGTGAGATGTGAATAATGAAATGGGAGATGCCAGCGAGTGACTGGAGCCCTTGTGTCCCACGTCCCCTTGCCACAGATAAGGGTGGAAATACTGATCTACTTTAACATTTGTTAAGCAAAAATTTATGTTTAAACTTGAAGAAAAATCAGTAAAGGAATAAAAATACTATTTCTAAACCAGTGGAGACCTGGAAAAAAGGAGGAAATCCACTAAGAAAAAAAAAAAAGAGAGAAAAACGGAAGTAATAAAAAAAGTATAGAGTGATAAAAACTATATGGTGGTGCGTGCCTGTAATCCCAGCACTCTGGGAGGCTGAGGCAGGAGAATCCAGCCCTGCCTGGACAACTTGGTGACTTAGTGAGACCATGTCACAAAATAAAAATAAATAAGTCAAAGGTCTGGGGATATAGTTCAGTGCAAATGCCCCAGTTTCGATCCCCAATACTGCAAAAAAGAAAATAAAATAGTAAAAGGGGTTAAAAAAAAACTGTTAGAAATTAACACAAATAAATGAGTTATTGTAATAAATGTGAACAAAGTTATCTTGATAGTTAAGTACATATTATCTCATATAGTATGAATTATAGAGCTCATAATTTCCTCCTTTGCCACCCTCAAAAGAGCTTCTAAAACAGTCTGCTCATGAACTGCATTGTTCTGAGGAGACAGCATGCTGGCAAGAGCCAAATCTAATGACATAATCAGATCTGCCTCAGCCAGTTCGAAGCTTGGGCTGGTGCAGAGTGAATTGTGTTCAGGGTGGAGAGCTGGATGCGGTACCCTCCAGCTCTGTGACCTGGCATCTCAGTTTCTCATTTTTGGAATGGAGGAGAATCCTCTTCACTGGGTATTTGTGACGTTCTTTTTTTTTTTTTTTTTTTTTTGGTGCTGGGAATCGAACTCAGGGCCTTGTGCTTGCAAGACAAGCACTCTAACCACTGAGCTAAATCACCAGCCGCTATTTGTGACATTCTTAAAAGGAGAAATACTGAAGTTTCGTACAAAAAATCTAAGCCATACAGTCCAGAACACAGTCTGGTCATTCATTTGTGAGAGCTAAAAATTAATCTGTGACACTTTTCAGTCTCAGGTTTACATACCCTGACCTACTTGGGTATGTTAGAACCACTTTTAATTCAATGCTTTTTCAACTCTTTGTCAGTCATCTACAGGACTTTGCAGTCCAAGACTCGTTTGCCAATTCTTGGTCATTCAGTTTTATTCATTGTTTCTTAATCGGTCCACAGAGCAGGCAAATGCACAGGACGAGACACTGAGTGCGAGAAGGTGCTGGGTCTTTGCACATGTAGACCCCCTTTGCTCAGGCTCATCCCAACACTGGGAGGGCTGAAGGTGAGGCCCTTCTAACCACAGGCCCTTGTGCTTCTACTTGCTTGGCTTGTTTATCCACAGAGAGTCTCAGCGCATCCTAAATTCCTGGAGACTTTCTTCTTTCCTTTAACTGGCTCGGTTCCTTTGAGAGTTCACCAAGACAAACTTGTTCGGCAGCTTCCCTCTCCACATAGCCTGAAGCAGCCCACACCTCTGCAGGGACTCCAGGCTCCATTAGGAAGAAATTCAATCTCGCGAAACTGTGTGGCTGATGGGCCGGCTTCCTACAAGGACTTGAAGTGGGGAGAGTCTCAGAGTTCAGATATTCAGGCAGGTCGGGTGTCTTCAAAGTTCAGATTCCATGATTTCAACTTCTACACAGCCCACTCTTACTAAGCAGGGTCAGATTCCTGCATAGAGTACATGAGTTCCCAGATGTGAAGCGGCAATCAGCAGTAGGGGACTTTAGTAAGCTCTCTAGGACCAGCTGGAGGTATTCTCAGCTTGCTACTTAGAAATATTTTCCAGATTTACTGCATGCGTACATAAAAGTACACAAATACACACTTATATTTGAAGAGCTTTGCCTTTATTTTTAATCAAGCTATCAACTAATTTACAAATCCCAGAATTCCTGCCACTTCTTAAAGGACATCTATCTTTTAGAGAACTTGAGGCTTTCTATTTCTTTACAATAAATAGACTTAAATTAGTTACGGGGCATAATCTCTAATGGAATTTTAAATGTGTAATAGCAGAACTAGTAGAAATAGAGAACTCCCTAATGCACATGAAAATGTATATGTTGGAGTTAATAGTCAAAGGTTGAATTCCCTTACAGGTTTCCTTTAGAACTTAGAAATGTAATTTTCCAATTGTAGAATAAAACATTAAAATAAATTTGATGGAACAGAGCAGAGACACACAAACCACTTCAAGGGACAAACCAACAAGAGGTAACTGTAAGTTCAAAAGGAGGTTGATATAGCCAAGGAAGCCTTCAAGTAGACGCTTGGTTTGAATCGCTCCCTCCCTACACAGCCCAGGAGGGAATTCTTCCCACTGAATCCACTTGGCAGCTGCACTTCCTCTTGCAAGCCAGTCCACGAGGGTATGGTGAGGATCAGTTCCTGGCCCTGAGGAGACAGAATTCTTGACCCTGCAGGTTGAGGGACAAATCTGGATGCCAGTTACTTCATTTGACATGTGGGATCCAGCCTTGGCCACCAGCTCCTCCTCCAGATTGCACCTGTCCATCTTGGAGCACGGATGACATCCTACTGGTGGTCACCAAACTTCCACCCAGCTCCTTAATAAGATGCCTCCAGCCCGTGCTCCCACCCTCTCTGCACAGCTCCACCTGCACCAATACTTTAGGTCATTCCTTTGTGGCTTTGCTTCATGATGCCCAAGAGGTCACAGCAGGGACAACCCTGAGCCAGCTGGGTGTGGTCTTGCAGCACTTGGGGCTGCTCCTTCCTTCTGATTAAGCCTGGGAGCTTGCTTCTCCACCTCCTCCTCCTCCGCCACCCTCCACCTGCTGCCACTGTCCCTTCCTACCCACACTAGGACTATCTACAGCTCCACATGGCTGGCCTTTCCAACTGGCCCTTCTGCTCTACCCTGTGGGCCTTTCTCTGGGTGTGCCTAATCTTCCAAACTGGGAATGTTGTGCGGATATCTCACTCAGCACTAAATCTGTGCTGTCAGGTCACCCAATAACCCTAAATTCTAGCTCAGTGACCTAGAGGACAGGTAAGGCAGACACACTGCCCAAGGTAAGAAGGAGAAACAGACTTTGAGATGGGAACATAGCAAATAACGCTGTAGGGAGGCAGATGCATGGAAAGAGAGAGATAGAGATGCTAGCCAGATGTGCCCAGAGGTGCAGATTCCTCTGGACAGTGTCGCCAATGACACTGTTGCCATGGGGTCCCAGATGGGTTTCTAGGTTCTTGTACACAACAAACAAAGAACTGGACATGGCCCATGACTAAGAAAAACCAACGAAGTTTAATAAACTTTAATTAGGCCATAGTATGTTCAGAGTGAATGGGGTGGTGCCAGCAGAAAGGAAAATAGCACAAGTGCTGAATATGTTGAGTTTGAAATGTTGCCTCAGGTCTAGGTGCCTCCCCTTGGGTCTTTCAGAGCCCGATTGCCGGCGTGATTGACAGGGTGCTAAGGTAGGAACCTTCGCTGAGCTCCGGGTGGAGAAAGGTTACTACAGGTCACACCTGAGAGTCTGGCGTGCATGGGACTTGGTCTGGGTCTTCAGGAAAGGTAGGCTCAGGGGTCTTTGTCTTTGTTAGTTCTACCTTAGGACAAAGGTCAAGGGTTGGCTCCGGGGCGTTGCCCCGTTAGGTGAGTGAAGGGGAGTTTTCACGCAGCCCCTTGGTACTATCTACATTAGCGCCTCTTCCAAGGAGTTTTCCAGGGACCGGGCTCCGAACACCTTTCCCATCTCTAATTATTCCCAGAGGCTGCACACTTCACGTTGCTTTGTGATTGATTTGTGCTGTCTGCGGCCTCCTCCAGGCTACCAGACCTGGTTCATCTTTCCAATGCAAATACCGAGGGCAATGCCCAGAGCAAAGTGGGTGATCATTGGAAGAGTGTGTAAGCAGATGGCAGGAGAATCAGCCATTCCTTCATTCCCCCAAGACCTTCCCCCCATCATCTCTGACTTCCCCTTGCTCAGGGGACCAAAGAGGGGGATTCTGAGTCTCCTGATGTTTCCCAGCCTCACAAAGCAAGTGGGCCCAAAGAGGTCAACCAGAGGCTCTCCAAGCAGCACGCTAGGGCCGAACCTCTTTGCACTCATCTCTAACATCCTTCAATTTCACCCTAAGTTTCAGTACTAGGTAAGGTGTTCTCCATTTGGATTGAATTTATAAAGTTTACCATGCACTATGTGGGTCCCCAAACAACTAGACAAACATGTGTTCACGTTACCCACAGTCTTGAAGGAAAAATTTTTCTCAAGTGTTATTAAAAATCCGCTCCTTGATGAATAATAACTTGCTTTTTCTTTCCCCTTCTCGTAATTGTTTACTGTACTCTCAACGCTTACCAAAGGTGCAGGTGGGAGCCGCCCCTCACACAGGTTTATTGTTTGCATGCATGCAGACTAGGAAGGTGAGATCCAAGGCCACAGAGCAGCAGCATCGCTGTGGTTTCTGGGAGCGAGCATGGAGCAGGCAGAAGGGGCACATTGCCCACCATCCATGATCCAGGGACACACAGCCCTTGGGTGACCATGTGCAGATCTCTACGCAAGTGTCTACAAAGCCTGCTGGGAACCTGCCTTGGAAATGGCTAACAGCATAAGGTTTTCATTTTCAGAACAAAATTCCTCCCCTCCGTGTCCACAAACATCTCTAAGATCTTCTGTGATACAATGGATAGAAACCAACATGACAGAAATAAGGCGGAGCTGCGCCCATAAAACACAGGGAAGGATGGGTGCCAATTTCCTGAAGTGGCTGCTTTGGTCTCTGATAGCTGCTACAAGCAAGTGCCACTAAATTAGTGGTTTAAACAACACAGATTTGTTGTCTGATGGTTGTGGTGGTTAGAAATTCAACACAGGTCTCACTGGGATAGAACCAAGGTGTTGGCTTGGCCCTGGTCCTCTGGCATCCTCTAGGGACTGTGTTTTCTAGTGTTTCAGCTTCCAAATTCTGAATGCTGACTGTCTGTGCACACACTGCCATGTTTCTGACCCGCGCCTGGCCACCTGTGTGTGGTGTTCTCTCCTGTAGGTCCTCTGTCTTTGACCTGCTCAGATCAGCTCCGGTCAAGTCTGTCCCTTGTCCTGAGCAGTCTGCTAGCATAATGTTGGGTACTGAGGCCAGGCCGGCAAGCCCAGAGGTCACAGGCCGGAAGTCAGCTTGGTCATCCCCTCTGTGGCCTATAGGAACCTCTCCCCAGGCCTCTTGTAGGAAGTCATCTGCTGAAATTTGTGCTCCCAGGAGCTTAGGGAACCCCACACTGCAGATGGCCCTCAAATCCTGCCATCTTGCCTCCTAGGTGAGGGGTTCTGCTTCCTCTTATCCCTCTGTGGCACATGCTGCCATCTGTAGCTTCTGTAACATGGACATAGCTGTGTGGCAGCCAACACTCTCATAATTCATGTTGTGGATGTTACGTGGTATGCCAGAGCTAGAGGGCACTTCAATTTCATGGAAGATGCTTACAGAAGAGAGAAGCCGCTCCTAAATGCAATGGGCTACTGCTAGCAGGACGGGACAGGTCAGCGGGTGCACAGGGACTGTTGATCCTGCTTGGGAAGGAAGGGGTTGGGAAGGTCCAGAGAGGCAGGCGTTGACTGACCCAGGGGGACACAGCCACTGGTACTGTTCAGTGATTCTGAACTTCGCATGAGCACAACCAAATGCAGTCCACAGGCAGAACTAAGGATAAAATAATAAAGAGACGTTGCCCACAAGGCACTTCCAGACTCGAGAGGGAGAGAGACACAGACGGAGAGATCCCTGTGAGACACGGTCAGAGGCCCGGTAGGGGCTGTGCTGAAGGTCTATGCTAGCTCATCCCAGAGAGAGAGTCCCTTCGGGGGCGGCTCATGACCACCTACCCTCCTGTCCCCCTGAGCATCTGTGCCTATTATGTACCCAAAGGAGATGGTGAAAGAATTCTTATTATTTATAGCACTCACCAGAAGAGTGAAGAACACACATTTGGGAAAGAATGCACACTACCAATGTGAATTTTGATTCCTAGTTTGTATGTATCCTCAGAATTATACGAACGTGGATTCTGCAAATTGTACTCCAAATGAATTAACTTTAGATCTGAGCCACAGAAGGTAGGGTGTAGTAGAGCAGTGGCAGAATAGAGAAAACAGGTTTGTCTGGTCATAAATATTTTCCTTACTGGCTCAGCGAGCCACAGGTAGACACTTGCCCTAATAAGAAAATATCGATTAAACTCTAGCCTGGAATCAGGACACATAATTGATGGTTGGAAGAGCGTGAGGAATCACGCTCCTCAAATGAAGGCAAATTGCTTGGAGAACATTGGAGGAGGTACTCATTTTAGATCAAACCCCAAGGTGAGTAGGGTTGCCAGGGAAGCCAGAGTAGAAGGTTGTTTTGGAGACTCAGACCCAGTGGGTTGCCATGATGGGGCAGAAGCAGGGGATTTCAGAACAGGCCGTTTCCTTGGGCTGGCCCACCCTCGCTTCACCCTGAGGTGTGGATTGGACTCTAACACCCAGTTCTGCATGCAGAGCACACCTGTTCTTCAGATTTCTGAGTGGGCAGACTCCCAAAAAACACATGTCACAATTAGGCTTTCAGTGTAGGGCTTTCACACATTTCCAACCCGTTATAGACCCATCTTACAAAAAGTCTGTTGCCAGCACACCATCGGGGCCTAGCAGGATATAAATTGAGGGTACTTTAAGACTAAATATGCCATCAACCTAGAGAAAAATCCTCCATCTTCCTCTGTCTAAACAGATGCTGGAGCTGGTGATGAGACACCACGATGGTGTGAGCTCTACAAAGACTCATTCTAGGGACACTGACATGAACTGGACAGACGGACCAAACAAGGCTTCCCTAAGTTCGGCCAAGTGCCACCTGCTATGTCCTCCTGGGTGACCTGCAGCCTGTGTCTCAGCCACATGCTTATAACGTTTTTCTTTACACCCAGAGAGATGAGGCAGCCTCCTCTAAAGGCACCATAGACTCCAAAGGACCAGACTGCCATACCTCAGCGACCACATGACCCCAAGCTGGGAAAAACTACAGATGCTGATTTTGCAGGAATTGAGGCCGCTGGTCCTGGCAAACTCCTGGGCAGGACTCTGAGAAAAGCCACTCTCCTTGGAACTGGGCTTGAGTGAGATTAGTCATTCTGAAAACTGATTCTTACATAAAGACTCCCCATTGCTCTCAGAACAAAAAGGGAGAATTCGTAGCTTTTATGCAACAAAGAACAACCCCTGCCACAAACACTATGAGAAAGTGCTGTCTGGACTTCTGGTGGGGGGCACACCGAGAGCACTCAGCACATAGGCGTAGGCAAAGGGGGCACTGGGTCTTGAATGTTGGGCAGCAATGAGACGCCTGAGTTCTCAGGATGCATTTGGCATTATCTTGTTCGGTGATGACCTTGCTCACCTCCAGAGAAACACTGGCAGACACCTGGGCTGCTTGGAAGAATTAGAAAGCAAATTCCCTAGAGAGCCTAAGTCCAGCTTGGGAGAATCAAAGGAGCCTTGGGGGGAGGTGCTTGTAGGGCCCTGACACTGAGGTCACAGAGCCATTCACTGTTCTCAAGAGACACAGACAGGTTTTAGCAGAGGTGGGGGGAAGGGAGATGTTATTCCTTCCTGTAATACATAATGGCAGGGACAGCTTTGTCATTTGTGGGACCCAGAACAAATTAAAACTGAGGCTCTTGTTCAAAAGTTACTAAGAGGTCAGGCACAACAATGCACATTTGTACTCTCAGCTACTTGGGAGGCTGAGGCTGGAGGATTGCAAGTTGAGTCCAGCCCGGTCAACTTACAGAACCCCTGTCTCACACTAAAATATAAAAAGGGCTGGGGATGGCGCTGAGTGGTGGCATATGAAAGTCCCTGGGTTCAATCTCCAGTACTCCCAGGAAAATTTGCCCAGCAGTGGAGCGTGAGAACCAGCGTGGGGTGGGTGATGCTTTCTTGGATGCTGCAGGACATCACTGCATCCTGCTGGTGTGAAGCAACAGAATTGCATTGTCTCGTGATTCCGAAGCCCAGAGCCCAAAATCAGGAGTTAGCAGTGCCAGCGCCTTCTGCCGCTCTGAGGGGACTCCGTGCCCTGCTCGCTCTGAGCTGCAGGTGGCTGCTGCAGTCCTTGGCTAGGAGCTGCGTCAGTCCAATTTGTGCGCCATCTTCACCTGGCCATTCTCTCTGGGCCTTTGAGTCTCAAATCTCCCTCTCCTGAGTCTCCTGAGCGCGTGCGCGCGCGTGTGTGTGTGATACTGGGGATGAACGTGGGGCCTCTGCACTGAGCCACATCCATGGCCTTTCTTATTTTTTCTGTTGAGATAGGGTCTCTCTAAGTCAGTAAGTTAGCCAGACTGGGCTAACTTTTAATCCTCCTGCCTCAGCTTCCCAGAGTGCTGGAATTACACACATAGATCATGGTGCCCAGTTACCTTTTCCCTTTATCAAGTACTCAGCCAGATATTTTATTCTAGCAACAGAAAACAGACTAAGACTAGGGGTGGCACCTGGCCACCCAGACAGCCTTCAGGTGACCTCTGCTCTGGTGATTGATTCAGTGTTTACGGTGGGCAGAATAATGGTCCCAGAGATATCACATCTTCGTCCCCAGGACCTGTAAAAATGGGACTTTCTTGGCTCTACCCTTCCCTAGAGGTGATCCTGGCCTATCCAGGGGCCCACTTCAGTCACCAAGTTCCTCATGAAAGAGAGAGAGCGAGGCAGGAGGATCACAGCCAGAGAAGATGTGATGATGGAGGTGGACGCCATGGCCAAGGGACACAGGCGGCCTCCAGAATGGGGAAAGGCCACAGAACATTCTCCCAGGAGTCTCGGGGGCAGGTAGCCCTGCTGAGCCCCTGACTACAGTCCTGTGATTTGGGGACATCGGACCTGCAGAACTGCTACATAATTAGATCGTGCAGCTTCAAACCAGTATGTCTGTGGTGATCTGTTACAGCAGCAGCAGGATGCTGATACATGCCCACATCGCCCAGCTGTGACAGTTTTGGGCTCCACTCTGCTCTCGCCATTCAGTCCCCCGGCAGGTCCCGGGTGAGCACGTTGAGCCTGTGCCCGGAAGACCAGGCTGGTACCGGCTGGGCTCAGACCCAAGAGCAGCATGGAGTTCACCTGGCCCAATTCCAAGGGAACCGCACGGCCTCTGCAAGCCTCAGGGCCTGGTCTGTCAGAGAATCTTCACACCCCTCATACCACCCATTTCGTAGCCCCTTCTTTCTTGCTGTAATAGGCCGACCTGAAGCAGCTCTGGAAGTCTCCTTTGTGTCCTCCTCAGGTGTGATAAGAAACACAGTGAATGCTGCTGCCACCTGCTAGCCAACAAAGAGGCAGCCCTTAAAAGCGTTGCCATGTGTCCTTGTCTACCTTATTCACCGGATCTGGTACTGTGCAACTTCTGGCTCTTCCCCGAAGCAAGATGGCATGAAAGATGAACATTTTGAATGGATTCCGGACATTAAGGCAAGCAGTGCAGCACAACTAAAGACACTCACGAAAGAGTTCCAGAACCGCTTCGGAAAGTGGCAAGAGGGATGGGATAAGTGTGTTTGGAGCAAGGGGGAGCATTTTGAGTGAAGTTAATGGCAATATGTCTTTTGCTATCATAACATTTTTTGGTTTTTTTTATCGGTCCATATTTGCAGTACATAATGATTACACTCCTGGTGTGGAGCTGGTATGTGTACACAACACACGTTAATTCCTTTCTTCATCCCCTTCCCTCTCCTCTCTCTCCTTTCTCTTCCTCTCTTGATTCTCTTCCCCTTTCAGAAAGATCTGTCTCCCTACTTCTATTATCTATCTTTTACTTTGCTCTTTATTTATATTTTGTGTTTCTCATATACGAGAAACCATGTGATATTTAAGCATGTGTGACTGATTTATTTCACTTAACATTATGGTCGCAAGTTGCGCTCATTTTCCGACAAGTGACTCAAGCCTAACCTTTAAGTACTCACTGTACGTTTCAATCGCACTGTGATGGGCCACCCTCAGGGCTTGGCCAGGGCTGGGTCCTGCCTGTGAGCTGGGCCAGCACAGTCTCTCTCTAGGGTTCGCTCCAGGGACAACGGAGGAACCTCATAATGGAAGCCGGTGTGTTTCTTGCTTTTTTGTGGTACAAAGACCTTTCTACAACCGAAGGAAAAAAGGCTCACACCTAGAGGGAAGCAGAGCTGGGGCGTGCTGAGGAGGACCCACTCCTGTTTTCTTGTCCCCAGGCTCCTGGGGGTGTCCTGGTTTTTGTGTTTCTCCCTCCAGTACTTGGAGCAGCCCTAACACACTTCCAGTCGCCCCATTCTGGGTTTAACCGAGTTTGTTTCTCATAACCAAGAGAGCGCTGACTCATTCGCCACCTCTTAGGGGTGCTGTGAAGATGAAACCAAATAAAAATACAAAGTGTTTAGCGAGTTCCTGAATAGACTGTGACCTCAATAAACAGTGGCTGTTATTATTCGTATGATAGACTTCCTGGAGATTCCCGGGCACCCTCGAGCCTAAGAAGGTTCTGATCTCAGCAGATTTCTAAAGTCCCTTAGCGTCTGTTCCTCTTCTGATGTCCTCCTAAAAACCACGCTTCAAGCTTGCTGCCTCTGTGACCTGGCCCGACTGCCACCCCACGCCATTCCAGAACATTCCTGCTCAAACCACTATTCTCTTCTGCTCTAGCTGGTCATTGTCCTCCACGCATCCATGTGGGCCCTCGGACGGCCTCAGCCTGGATACCGACACAGCTGCGGATGCTTCCTTGACCCGTCAAGGGCTCTGATGGAACTTCCGGCCGCTCCCCCATTGGGCCTGGTCGCCATGTTTAGGACCGGATGAGAGCTCTGCTGGCATTGTGCTAGGACAAGGACATCTGAGGTCTCCTCACGGGGCTCATTTGGTGGGAAATCACAGCCACACAGGACACAGGTTTTTACTGATTAGAAAGGTGAAATGAGAGTCCACACTCAACACTGGGAGAGAATCAAATTCAGTCAAGAGCCTACCACCTTCTCACACACAGATTTACCCTTCATCAGTAATCGTCCCTACAGCCTGTGTCCTAAGCTGCTGCAAGTGAGTTGAGATAATGAAGAGTGCCCTGTTGCAGTTTCACTATCCGGGCCACGGCTGCCGTGTGGACCCCACTCACCTCCAGCAGGAGCTGCAGCTCTGTGACAGCATCTGGCCGACATCTCAGGGGCTGCACATGTTTTGAGATGCGCAGGTGCCTTAGGGATGAGCCCCCTGCCTCTCCGTGAAACTCTGATGCTCGCAGTTGGTTGCCGTACACACAAACACACACACTGACCAAAACCAAAAGGAAGATGGCTATCCCAGGGTGCACTGCTCCTCAGAGTGACCTCCCCACAGTGGCGTGTGACTTAGGGCAGAAAAGATCTTGCAGACATAATTAAAGATCTTGAGAAGAGGTCGTTGAGGATTTAGCATGGACCTGAAATGCACGGACAAGGGTCTTGTGTTTGTTTGTTTTCAGCAGTACTGCGGATTGAAGCTAGGACTTTAGTACTGAGCTACATCTCCATCCCTTTCTTATTTTTTATCTTGAGACAGGCTCTTACTAAGTCGCTGTTTCCCAGGCTGGGTTCCAACTTGCAGTCCCCCTGCCTCGGTCTCCTAGAGTGCTAAGATTAGAGTCATGGACCACTACCCCCAGCAACAAGTGTCTCATAAGAGCAAGGCTGAATTAAAAAAATAAAAAAAAAAAAAAAAAAAAAAAAAAAGAGCAAGGCTGAAGGCGCACAGAGAAGAACTGGCGAGGCTGGAGGCAGAGACTGGAAAGACGCATCTTCAGACCGGGAATGCCAAGGTTTGCCACAGGCCAAAAGAAGCTGGAGAGAGGCAGGAAGCAGATTCTCTGTGGAGCCTCCGGGAAGAACCAACTCTCAGGCCACCCTGATTTGAAACATATGGCTTCCAGAGCTTGGAGAGAACACGTTTCTGTTGTCTTCACCCACCCAACTTGTTCCAGCAATTGTAGGAAGTGAGCATGCCACCCAGGGAAGCCCCAGCTGCTCAGGACGACCCAGAACTCCTTTAACAATCCCGGCCTCACTCAGTGCTGGATACTCAGCACACCTGCCTGATACTTAAGATCGACATGCACTTGGCGCTTGTCTGAAGGTGACCTTGGAGGGACGCAGTCCGTGATGCCAAAGCACGAGGATTCTAGAAGACCCGTGTGCACCCTGGGCAGGGGTACTCTGCTATGAGGAGGGGACGGAGGGGGGCTGGATGGGACCTCTGAGAACAGACTTATGAAACACAAGGTGGTCTTTCCTGCACAGGCTCGATGTCACCGGCTCCACAGTAGCCAGGTGCTCACCGTGAGTGGTGTGATCTTATGCTGGCAGGCGTCAGGGGCCAGACATGCTGCACTTTGCTGTGTGGACGAACAAACTCTGATGTCTCAGTGGTGGGGCAGTGCAGAGCTGTATCCAGGGCCCATCGCGGTTGGGTACCACTCGAGCAGCTCAGCCTCCTGCAATAGGCGACCTGGGCTCTCAGGCCATCTCCGTCTCGCACCTTGGTCACCCAGGATCCACCACGGCTCTCTGTCCTGCGGAGGGGGCGGAAGTGTGGAAGGGGGCATCCTGTTCTTGGAGCTGCCTACAGTAAGAATCAGTAGTGTGACCCCATCTCGGTCCTCAGGGATGGACAAGGGTGAGCAGGTGACACAAGAGACTGTGGAGGGCTGGGGAGCTGGCCACTCCACAGACTTCCCATCACACACTGTGAGGAACACAGGGCGGGGCAAAAGTCTTGAGATGCTGTTAAAATGCAAACGTGTGGGTGTGGGGTCACATGCCTGCAATCTCAGCACTCTAGAAGGCTGAAGCAGAAGGATTTCAAGTTTGAGCCCAGCCTGGGCAATTTAGTGACTTAGCGAAAGACCTGGTTTCAAAAAATTAAGGATTTCTGGCTGGGGATTTAGCTCAGTGATTAGAGTGCTTGCCTTGCAAGCCCAAGGCCCTGAGTTCAATCCCCGGTACTACCAAAAAAAAAAAAAAATTAAAAAGGGTAGAGGATATTGATCATTATGAAAGCCCTGGGTTCAATCCCTAGCATTGAAAGAAAAATATTTTGTAGAAGCGAAGACAGAAGCAAAACCGAGATGGCCGCTGCTCCTGAGGAGGGATGTTAGGCATTCGGACAACTTTAGTCTCACGCGGTGACGCTGCTCCCTCTGCTCCAAGGCTGGCCTGCTGACAACCGTGCTCTTGGTTGAATTAACTCCTTTATCTTTGGTGAACTGAGGCTCCAGGGCCTACTCGGGTTAATCCCGAGTCACTGCCTAGCATAAAAGCCCTCTAAGGACAAGAACCTCACAGAGACATCTTCCCCAGCTGCTGCTGGGCGATCGACCCTGATTGATATAAGCCGCGTCACCACTTTCCTGGGCATTATTTTTAGCAGTCCTTTTTCTGTGCGGAATACATCATCCTAGCATGCTTCAAATTACATAGCAAAGCAAAATTCCCTCTACGTGATAAAGGATGCAAACCCCTATTTATGAAATAATCTGTTGCAATCGCCTTTACCTACCATGCCTTACTGTGATGACTTTTATTTTTTTTTTATTTTTTATTTTTTTTTGGTACCGGGGATTGAACTCAGGGCCTTGTGCTTGCAAGGCAAGCACTATGATGACTTTTAAATTATACATGGAAATTATTTTAGTTTTCATGAGATACAGGCAGGTGAAACGAATGGCATGAGGAGTTAGTGTTGAGGGAAATGAAAACAATCACGAGGAGCCATTAGAAGAATAAGAATTCTGCCAAGGTCTGGTGGAAAGGCGCTTGTCTTCCCCAGAAGTCCCTTGCTTGAAACTCCCACGGTAGGCTCCAGGTCAGGGATCTCACAGACAGAGAGGTGCCATCCTGGGGGAGCCTCCTCGGGGTCTCTCTGTAAGCCGAAGCCTGCTCACCAGTGTGACTGAAGAGGGAGAAGCAAGCCGAGCAGAGGTTGTGCAGGTAGAGCAGGTCACTGAGGAGGTAGGAGCTGCGTCCCCTCGAGGGTCTCGACTTGCCTCCCAAGCTGCCGGACCACGGTGTTGCTTTACTGTCTATGACCTCATTTCACCTCCAAAACAACCTGAGGCTGGGCAGGGCAGGGTGCCTCAGTCTATGGAGAAGTGGAGGGTTCTGAGTCTGGAGGGTGGGACGCATCCCTAGGTGCCGGTCAGGTGCAGGCGGACTGTCTTTTCCTAGATTCTGCATGTACAGCGTGGGGCCGAGAGTCTACAGAGTCCCGGGAGGGGCCAAGGCAGGGAGGCCCCTGTCACCTGCACAAGGGCAGTGATGCGGCCAGCAGCACTGGCCCTTCCTCCTCTTCCTTCTGGACACGGAGCCCCAGCTTCTCACGCTGCAGACCCGTCCAGGCACGAGAGCAGCTGTCCAGGGGAGCCAAGAGCCCCTCAGGGTGGAGGGACCTGGGGTCTGAACTGTGCTCCACGCAGCCTCACCAGCCGCTGAGATTCTCCTCATCTGGGAGTGCAGAGACTTGGCTGCACATAGTGACCTCCATTGCTGTGGTCACCAGCACGATGACGCAGACAGGCAGGCAGCGTGGACCCGGCTGTGCTAACCAAGTCATTGTAATTCATTAACACCAGCAAGGTACATACCTCCTAAACTCATGCTAAACACAACTTTAAAGCACGCATGTCCCTTACACATCTGGCTCCGTGCAGAGCGCCTTTCCAGGGTCACACTCCCTGGGGCCACCATCATGCACCCCTCAAAGACCATGAATCCAGGGCTGGGATTTAGCTCAGTGGTAGAGCGCTTGCCTAGCAAGCACAAGGCCCTGCGTTTGATCCCCAGCACCCTCCCCCAAAGATGGTGATTTCATGTTCTGAAAATTTAGCTTTCATCTACACTTCTAAATTGAGTGGGCAGGGGAGAAACATGTGCTCCTTTCTCAGAAACCCTCAAACAGCAAGTTCCTCTGGGAAACTGAGGCAACCCCACTCTCCACTGAAAAGCAAATGTGTACAGGGATCTTTTTAAAGACAAGCGAACGCCGTGCAGGAGGAGGCTGTGGGAGAGGGAAGACAAGACCTAGTGCAGACAGCCACGGCGGGTTTCCTTCCCCGCAGGCAAATGCCAGACTGTGGGCATCTGACCTTTGGAAGGATGCAGGGCAGAAAGGAGAGAGGTTATTAACCAGACTGAAAGAGAGTGTGGAATCAAGGGCTGTTCCCTTACTTTTTCAACCACCTATATCCTTTTATCTTCTGCTCTCTGCTCATAATTTTGTCCTTCCTTGCTCCCTGTAATTATGACATCAAAACAGTCTGTAATGTCAGGAATGGGACTCTTTCAAGCTCTGGAGATGAGCATAAAGGTTTACTCAGGACAGTAAGGCAAGAAATATGCTGTCTATCAAAGGAAACTCTACAAACGCAAACTCAAAACCTTGGGGGCAAAGTTCAGTGTGGGGAAAACAGAGTGACTAGGGAGGACTGAAATCAGCCTCCTGGGCTGTTCAAGGCCAGGTGAGGCAGCCATTTGTGGCCACTTTTCTGGAAAACAGGAAGAACAATGGGTCATCGAAGTCTCCCATACCACTTGGCTTCCAAAGAATTTGTTAACTAAACGTTAAATTTAGGTTGCACCATAAATTAAAGGTTTCAATCTTTATTTTTGCTTCCAATATTTTTACTCAGAGGCTGCCATCATGGTTTGCCTAAATGGTTTTTTGAGTATTGGGGGTGTGTTGGTTCTTTATCATGACATTTGTGTGCCTTTGACAGACATAACCTGGCTCCAACCAGCTCTGGCAGCAACATGAATGATGAGTCAAATCTTGCTTGTTTTTAAAGAAAAACTTCTAAACCCACAAATGTGTTTACCAATGTGTCAGTTTCAACATCCTCTACAAGGTGAAGGCAAGTGTTCATCTGACAGTAGCAACCCTGGAAGAACCGTACTGTCTATTTTCATTTCAATGAAATAATCACTCACTGTATATAGGGCCTATTTCATAGTTTACAACGAAAACCAGTCGACCTAAAGTCGCTGGACTGCTGCTTAGCCAGCACCTGAGTGTGACGCGCCCCGCCTCGTAGGGGTCATTCCTCCAGCCTGTGAGCTGGTTGTTTAACCTCTGCCAGGACCCCAGGTGCTGCCACTGCACCTGCTGCAGGGCCTGTTCTTCTGGCCCACTAGAAAGTGGATTGTTTCTCAACAGCACCGATGTAGTATGAAGGTCCTAGCGCACCTCCCATTGAAGAGGACTCTGGGCATGAAGAGCTTCCGGTAGGCTCGGCCCTGATACTGAGCGAGGACAAAGCAGCTTTGTAATTACTCACACCGATTAGCACAATGCTGGGTCGAACTCTATCCAACCAGACATTATTCACGAAATGGCTAACAAGTCCGATCTTTCCTATAAACCCAGGTATTGAGGTCATTCTTCGGCACCATGTGTGGCACACCCAAGGCCACGAAGAAGGCTGCTGAGCACAGTGGATGAGCTCTGATGCAGACTCCCGCGTGGGCCTCCGTGTCCACTGTTCGGGGTGGCCCGAGACACTGTCACCAACAGACCAGATGGCAGACCCCACCAGACCCTGGACACCATCTCGTGACCCACCGTCCCCTTGACCAGCCGAAGCCTGGAGACTGAACGCCGCAATCAGAAGAGCCATCCACAGAAAGGGTCCTCAACTGTTGATTGTATAAATAATTTATTTCTGTTCACAGCATCATATATGCATTATAAAAGAAGATGGAAACAAAAGAATGACTGAGACAGAGAATTACAGCAGTAAAACAGAAAACTGGAACCAGGGGACACAGTCCCAACACCACAACAGAGAAACTAAAGGGAATTGGCTGAAACAAAGGTGGCCTCCCTGTGGCTACCAGAAAACATTTCTCGAGCTCACTTGGGGAGGCCAGCTTCCCCACGTGAAACCCACTCCACTCCATCACCGAAGGGCAGAAGGCCGGCCAATCACGGGCTGACCCAAGAGGGGACTCCCAAGGTGACTTTCTCTGTACTTCCTGGTGGGTCAGAGATGAAATGGGCTACTAGGTCAAACGTTACAGAAATCAATTGAGACTCTTAACTATTAGTTGATACACAACAGGGCTCTTGACTTCACTGCACAATTACTAACAGTTGACTGCACCCTTAAGAACTGATAATGCAAAGAACAAAAGCATCTTGCATCATCGCTGAAGCACGATAGGATTCGAACCGTGACCTGGAACCAAGGTATTGTCCACACGAGAAGGTTACAGTATTTGGCATCTGCAATGTCACAAAATAAATATATTATTCTCTCAATAGTGTGGAGCTACCAAAATGTCAAAGTGCATAAGAAAATGTTGCATGTGAAGAAAATAAAGGAAGATGGATTATTTTTAATAATTCTATACAGAATCTTCGGATGATGGGACCAGCCCATTTAGAAGTCAGTGAGTATGGTGTCGATATGTAAACTGAAATCCTGCAGGCTTTTATTCACTGCCTAGCTATTTTCTCTACTGAGTTTCTACAAAAAGACCAGCATGGAGGGTACCAAATACACTGACAAAAGAGGAAAGGGAAATGGGCTGCTAGATTTCTGCTTTTTAAAAATCTAAAAGATTTCGGTTTCAAGCAGGAAGCCAGAACTTCTGTTCCTGGTTCCTAAACTGTCAGAGTGTAATGGACAATCGGCGCAGGGTTGCAATTTGACCAGCTCTCACGCTGAAGTATAATAACCATGTCCAGTTTCTCTAGGCTGCCTCTGCAAAGAAATGTGTAGCCGTGCGGGGAAGGGGTCAAAATTCTACCTGAAAACAGGATTCAGGGAGGAAATAAAAAGCAAATAGTCGGTTCTAAGTTTCCCTTTTGATAACTGTGTTTCAGGGTGAATGACGGATTCCGCAAACCAAGACTCAGTCCTGCTTATAAAGGATTTTTAAAATTACATTATTAAAAATATGTCTTTATTCTTCTCTCATTTTATCTATTTTCCAAAGCCTTTTTCAAGTAAACTGAAGTGCCTGAGTACCAGTGACCATGACGTCACACGCTTTCTTTCATCTCAAGCACTCGTTGTTTGCATTTGTCCCGAGTGCTGGCTGGCTAGGAGGCCAGTTCCCACAAGAATGAATTCACGACTTCATTCTTACGCTTTCCCTTTGCTTCTGGGCCCTTTTTTTTTTGTTTTGTTTTTTGTTTTCTTTTGGTGCTGGGGATCGAACTCGGGTCCTTGTGCTTTCAAGGCAAGCACTTTAACCACTGAGCTAAATCCCCAGCCCTTTTCCCTTTGCTTCTAAATCCATGCAATGAGGTCGGCTTTTGCTACAAGGTGGGGTTTTATTTTTTTGGTGCATGACATCAAATACTCTAACAAGACATTCTGAATGAAATACTTACACCAGATAGGCCACAGTGAACCAAATTAGAAATCTGAACATGTCGCCACTTGCGGTGTCAAGGGATAGAAAAGAGCAGGGCAAAGAAGTCTGGTTTCCTAAGGTGACTATTTCTAAGGTGAGTATTCATTTTTAAAAGTTGTTTTTTTAAAAAATATGTTTGAAAGCCCATCATCACGCATTTAGTATTACAAGAGACATCCCTTGTCAACAAAACAAAACAAAACAACCATCTTGCAATTCAGCACACATCTGTAGCTAGTGTGCTCATCCAAACCAATCAGTAAGCCAAGAGAATTTAAAATTCTACACATATGGGTCTAGGTATTTATGCCGATTATACAGTACAGAGAGAGATCCCTGCACCCGCATACACACCCCATCCAGCATTTATGCCAAGCCTTGCCCTTTACACACCTTTAACTATTCTGCAGACAGTAAATGCATCATTCGCCACCACCTCCAACAGTTTTTTTTTTTCCTTAATTTTTATTGGTCTTTTTGTGTGATAATGACCTACACATGGACAGGGTCCAAGCCATCTGGAAGAGGTCTTTTTCCAGGCTGCAAAGCAGTTCTCAACGCCGGTCTTCTGTAGCCACCACAAAGCCCCAGGAGAAGGGCATCCTAGCCGCGATTCCCCCCCCCCGGGGGGGCCAGCAGCGCAGCGCCGTGCCCTCGGCTGCCGCAGGGTCCCAGCAGTCCTCCGATGGCCCAAACCACCACCACGTTTGGGCCCAGAACAGGACAAATGAAATTTCGACAGGGGCCTGCCCTGTGACATAAAATGCATTCAGCTTCCATAGCTCCTGAATGTAAGGAGCAGTCATCCACCCAGGACCCCCCACTGCCAGCCTGCCCCCAGTCGGGTACCCCCAGGGTTCTGGGGACTGCATACCTCAGGTTAACACAGGTGATCCCCCGTGGGGGCGGGGCAGCCTGAACTTCATTCAGGCCCTGCTGGAGTAGGAAGAAATCGCTTTTGTCTCTGACATCTGAGCCTTCCACCTGCGGCCGGCCGAAGGGCGCACAGCAGGACCCGCACGTCCACTCCCCACCGGTCCCCCACCCCATCCGAAGCTCCGGCGTGCAGACAAAAGGTCCCCTGAGCTGGTGCGGGGAGGGGGTGGGGCGAGTGGAGAACATGGCTGGTAAATGAGACTCCACACCCGGGTTGAGACACCAGTTCTGCATTTGGGTACAGAGATTGCGTTTTAAAAATTCGAAGCATCGCTTTGGTTCGCCGTCTTTGTTCGCGGGCGCGGTTCGCGCTCCCCATCCATCCATCCATCCACCCTCCACCATTCATCCATCCACTTATGACTGGCTCTGTCCCCCTTGCTCCCCAGCGCTCCCAGGCGCATTACCGCTTCTTCTTCTGCTTGAGGGACTTCCTGCGTTTGAGGATCATCTCATACAGCTTGTCCATGCCCTCGGTGAGGCCCTCGCCGATGATGGCGCACGCCGGCTGGACGTGGTAGGTGGTGGCCGGGATGAGCTCGTGCAGCGCCAGCTGCTTCTCGATCTCGGCCACCGGCAGCGACTTGGGCAGGTCCTGCTTGTTGGCGATGACCAGCAGCGGCGTGCCCTGGTTCTCGGCGAACTTGGTCACCTTGTGCAGCTCGGTCTTGGCCTCCTCCAGCCGGTCCACGTCCACCGAGTCCACCACGTAGATGATGCCGTCCGTGCAGCGGCTGTAGGACTTCCACAGCGGCCGCAGCTTCTCCTGGCCGCCCACGTCCCAGAAGTGGCAGCTGATACCCTTGGCCGTGCCGTTGCTCAGCCTGATCTTCTCCGTGTTGAAGCCGATGGTGGGCACGGTGTTCACGAACTCGTTGAACTTGAGCCGGTAAAGCACTGTGGTCTTGCCGGCCGAGTCCAAGCCCAGCATGACGATGTGCAGGGACTGGAAGGCCGAGATGTTGGAGGAGATGTTGCCCATGGCTCCCGGCTGCGGCGCGGGCCGCTGCGGCTGCGGGGAGGGCGCCGCCCCCGAGCGGTCACAGCGCGTCGCGGCCCGGGGCGCTGGGTCACAGCGCGGGCATCGCGTCTCCGCCGCGGCTTTTGTCTCCCGCGAAGCCGCCTGCGGGCCGCGGCGCAGGATGCCCGCGCCCGGCGCCCTCCCCGGCCCGGCTCCCGGCTCCCGGCTCCCGGCTCCCCGATCGCGGCTTCGACTCCGGCTCCCGGCTTCCAGATCCCGCTCTGGCTCGGGTTCCCGCTCCGGCCTTGGGCGGCGGCGCGGGCCGCTCCCGCTCCCGGCGCGCCTCGGAGCGCAGGCGGGCGCGCGGGCTTCCCCGGCGGCGCTGCCGGCGCGGACGCCTCGCTGTCCCCGCAGTCACCTCGCTGCCGCCGCCAGCCTGCAGCGGCCGGAGGCGCCGCCCCGCCCCCGCCCCGCCCACCCCGCCCCGCCCCACGCGGCCCCCACGGCCCCCCCAGCCCCGGCGAGGGCGCCGCCGTCCTCTCTGCCCGCCGCCCCTTTTCGCGCCCTCGGTCGGTGCCCAGCGGCCCCGGGTCCCCTCCCGCGCCTCGTCGCCCCGCGCAGACAATGGGCCCGCGCCGGCTCTTCCTCCCCGGCCGAGGACGGATGCACCTCGCAAAAATAGCTCGGGCTCCCGGAACCTCCGCCCCGCCCCGTCCGCCCTGCCCGCCGCCCCGGAGCGCGGGAGCAGTCGGGGGCCGCGGGGCGGGGGAGCCGCGCGGGGCACCCGGGGCGCGGTGGAGGGAGGGAGGGAGGGCGCGCCCCGGCCCAGCTCCCTGCGCCCCGGCGGTAGGCCCGGCTCCTCCGTGACGCCCGGCTCGCTGTCCCGTGCGAGCTCCAGGGGGCGCCCTGCGGGCCCAGCGGGGACTAAGACCCGGCCCCGGGCGACTCGGGCCACTCGCCGGTCGCAGCCGCCCTCCTGGGCTGACCGATGTTGTGCCCACCGACTCTGCTGGCCGCCAGAGAGCGGCCCCCGCGCCCCCACGATGGGCACTGAGCACCACCCGCCCGCAGGTGAGGCCCGGGCAGGAGCGGCGGCACCAGGCTCCACGCGGCCCGGGGCCCACGCATACTTGGGGCTGTGGGTTCCACCTCCTGCCCGCGCATTTGGTGGTTTTATTCTTGTTTGACCTGAAGGAAAGCACGTCCCGAGGCAGTGACAGCCGGCAGAGACCAGGGTCACGGCACTTGTGTTCAGGGAGGAAGATGGGAATATTAAACATTTGCGAATTGAAACAACTACACACTGTAGGTGTGTATGCAGATGTATGTGTATGAGTGTTTCATATGAGGTGTGATAGAAACAGCGAATGTTCAAATTCTAAAAATTTGATTACAGTAAAAGACACGAGGCCCTGAATCCCCGCGGAATCCTCCCCTCACTCCGGACATTTATCCCACCAGCCTTGTCGCTTTCGGAAGCAGTCTGGAAGGCCTCTTTCATGGGTGTCCTTTTGGGATGCGATCAGAAACAGGGTAAATGCTGCTGCCGAGCACCATCCGATGCCAAGGCTGGCTCATAAGAACCTGATGGTGTGTCCTCATCCACTTTAGTCACCGGCTCTGGCACCGTATGACCTCGGGCTCTTCTCCAAAGTCAAAATGACTGTGAAAGGTAAACATCTTGACTCGGTTCAGCACATCGGGGCAGTAGCGACAGTCCAACTAGAGACAGGAAAGAGGACTCCAGACCTGCTTCAGCAAGTGGCAGTGGGCAAGTATGTTCAAAGCAAGGGGAGTATCTTGAGAAGGATGAACGGCAAGGTGTTTTTTTACTGTAGTAATTTAATAATTTCCTTTTGTTGCCTTCCCTTCACCAGCTAGGATGAAACATATGATTTCATTTGTACCAAAACATGTGGGAAGGACACATCTGTCGAGAAGGACAAGCCTCCATCTTCAGAATCCCCCGATGGCCTGGGCCGTCCAGACACCCGCTGAGGAGACTCAGCTGGGGGCTGTGGTGGAAGGTCAGCGCTGCAAAGGGCCTGGGCTCGGATGAGGAAACCAAGGCCCAGGTATGGAGGGTGCCTCCCTGTAGACTGCCTGCTCTATGAGCTTTGGCACAGTCCTCCCTGGGTGCCCTGGGGACGTTGGGTTTGGGAGTCTCCTTCCCCCAAGATGCCACAATTTCCAGTGATGCTCCGGTCCCTTCTATAACGCGGTCTACTATTTGTACACAACTTGCATACATCCTGCCATATACTTTAAATCATGTCAAGATTACTTGTAATACCTGATACAGTGTAAATACTATGTAAGTAGTTGTTATACTGTATAATTTAGGGAACAATGTCAAGAAAAAATGTTGATACCTATTTATACAGATGAAACTTCTTTCAAGTATTTTGCATTGGCAGTTGGTTGAATCCATGAGTGCAAAACCCAGTTACAGAAGACTGACTATATTTATGCCAGCACTAAGGTCCTGTGTTCTCTCTCCTTCACTCCAGTCTCTACCAAGATGTTTTTTAAATGTAATGGAAGATAAATTTGGAGGCTGCTGAATTCAATTGGAAAGGGCAGAATTGAGTCAGAAAAAATGGAAATATATTCACTGACACAATGGTACAGTGTGAGATAATGCTGTCTTCAGGTATGGCTGGATCCAGGAGCTCAAAAAGCAGGTCTTCTCCATCCCTCCTCCGTTTCCACCTGGCATTAGTGGGCTCACATCTTCTAGATCCGAGAGAGGAAAAGGTGTATATTCCGACAAATGCCGGGGCACACATTCCTTTAGTAGCACAGTACTATTTGAGCCCATGGAGTACACTGACTGGTGTAGCCTGAGGCTAAATGTGGTAGTTCCCAAAGAACCAGAGCACTGTTACCGAAAGAGCAGATGACACAGAGTAAACAAAAATAGCAGAACTCTGTGCAACGCACGGTGATGTCACCTCTGCTGCTAGGAATTCTGGGAAGACAGGGTTTTGTGCTTTGGGAGTGAGTGTCTTGGCTGCCCTCACGGCCTCCATAAATAACCAGCCTCTCCTCAGTGTGTTTATCCCCACTCTGTCTTTCCTCTCTGCGGCAGACAGGGCTGAGGCTGGGAATCCGTCCAGAAAGGGCCTCTGACGTGTAGCCTGGGCCCCGGGCCCTTAGAAGGCGACAACTTGGTGACCTCTTCCTCATCGTAGGACACCTCTGCGTCACTCGCTCTAGCAGGAGGGGCCTTTTTTAGTAAAATACCCCACGTACTTTCTTGGCACTGTGCCGATTACTACCACCCGCCTCGGGGTCATGACGTACTCCCTGCATTTTGCACCCCTGTGGCTGGTTCAGCAGTCAAGACCTGTCTGTTGTCCAGTAGAAAAAGCGGGTTAATAGTCATTAATAGAGCCTTCCAGAACGGGGCCATTAAATAGCAGCTCACCATAATTGAACAGCGGCCACTCTACATTCTAATTTCGCTCGCCAGGTGATAAGTTGATTTTACAGTTGATAATTTAACTCCTAACACATAAAAATGTCATGTGCTTGAGTCAACTAGCAACTTTCCTTCAAATATGGATTTCGGCTGAATTAAGGAAGGAGAGTAATGTTTGCCAACCTCTCATGTCAGACAGGCGAGGCCCACTTCAGCCCCTTTCTCCTAGACTACGCCGCGGGCCAATGCAGCGTATGCCCACAGTCCACACTGGGCCGGGAAGACCCGGAGTGGATACTGTGCGTTTCCCGCCCCTCCCAGCTGTGTGTCAGTGGCTGCTCTCCGTCTGTGAGATGGACCAGTTTGAGATGCAGATCGCTCCTCACAGCCTTCTCTGCTGCATCCACCTGACTTTACATCCAGAGTGGGACTCAGTTGTTTGAGCAGAGTGCAGTAACTTGGCAGTAACTTCGCAATTGTGTCCTACGACATTCTTTTGGGTCTTTGAAGGGCTTAGAAATAGTGTGTTGCCAGAGACATTGACTCTCTAGTGGACCTAGTGAATAGAGACATGCAGTACACCCGTATTCTCTTTGCCTTGGTAAGGCTGGTAGGGTTAACTGCAAGGTGAGCCTCCCAGCCAAGCCTGAGTGTGGACCAGGCAGAGCTCAGAGCACGGGCACCTGTGCACACCCGTGTGTTGTGATTTATGTGTTCTGATTGGAAATCTGCCCTGCCGTGCTGGGTTCGGGTTCTTGGGATGTGCTTAACTGTCCCAGTGCAGGAGCGCCCTCTACTGAGCCTCTCGTGTAACAGGTTCTCTGCAAAGGCACGTTTGCCTGTACTGCTTACAAAATGCTCAGTCCCTGTGCGTGGAATTCATGAATGGAGGGAACAGCCCGACCTGCTATCTATACTGGAGGAATCAGACATGCTTTCTTGCAGTTGCACTGGTTACACCCAGAAAGAGGCAAGCACCCATGGGTGCCTCTAAGCTCAGAGTTTGGGGACATTATTCTCAGAGGCCGGCTGGGGTCCTGTCTGTCGAGAACAGGAGGGCAATTTTCCAGGAGGGGGTTCTGGGAACCGAGCGGGGTGGGAAGAAGGGTGAGCAGGAAGCTGTGCCAAGAATCACGAATTGATGGACAGGATCCGGAGCAGCTTCTGGGTTGCCCATCTGCGATCAGAGATGGGGAGAAACCAGTTTCTGTACCCACTTCAGTGGCAGGCGTTGGCAGCCACAAATGGAGAGAGGGTGGGAAGTGTAGAGAGAAGGAGGCCAGCAGAGCCGAAGCCAGGTGGCCCCGATTGCAGGCCTTTCCCAAGGGAGCAATTTCTTCACAAATGGCCTCCCCCTACATTCCGGAAACTCTGAGGGACCGGTGGGCCACCAATGACCCCCCACTGCACAGGTGACTGTCTCCACTCCAGGAGAAATACCAGCATCAGGCAACAAGTGGAGGTGACTAAGACACCTGTGTGCCAAGGAAGTCTGGTAGCTGGGGCAGTAGATTGAGGCGGGGATTAAATACGAATCTTTGAGGCTTGAGGGTTTGCTTTATTGGGTCACTCAAAGCCTGGAAACGAAACGGATCTATGACTCTATTATTTGTGTAAATTTGTGATTTGAATGAAAAAAGTCTCCGTGTACCTTATTTTCAATTTTTGCGAAGCAACTAGTCTCATTTTTCAGGTTCTCATTTTCCCAACAATTGCTAGCCCTACCATTTTGTGTTATTGTTGCTGACTTTGGTAAAAAGGAAAAAATAGCAGAAGGCATTTTTCCTCATTCAAGTCTTCACTAATAATCACCAACCTCTATTATAAGCCCAAAGTAGATAGAAAAATTCTCAAGGCATTGTGTTTCCTATAAATACTACTTTTAAACCTACTTCTTAAATGATGTCTACTCAGTGAAGTTTCATCAAGGACTTTAAGGCACCAAAGTTTGGAACTCATCTTTGGAACTCATAACAGGAAGATTTCTTCGGTGCCAGGTCTTTATAACTGAGGGGAAAGAAAAGTCTGGGTATGCAAAAGTTATTTCTGATTCTTTCAATAATTCAATCACCCTAATTAAATTTCTACTCTAATAGCTGCAGTGGAGAAAAAAATGAGTAACAATAAACATTAGGTGGTTGGAGGGCTGCCTCGTGAACTGAAAAGAGTTTGATAGAAACTTGGCTTCCTTTCGGTCCCCTGCTCCCTTCTCCCCAGGTGAACTGGGGCGCCTATTATCTTCATTTAATTAAAACCTACTTGGCTGGACCCGAGAGAGCTGGGAACAAATGTGCTTTTGTGCCTCCGTGACATCCTGGCTTTCTTAATGACTGTGGCGGAGCACAGGGTGGGCCGCCAGCCCTCCTTGTGTCTGCATGGGATCACACAGGATGCTGCTTTCCTTCTGACACAACAATAGGCCTTTGGCGGAGGATCCTCCGTGCGAATATGGCGACACATCTGACTGGAGACCTTTGGCCCACTGTGGCTTGCACCAGAGAAATGGCCGTTTGAGATTAGTACTTCCTCCCTCTGACTTATACGGTGACCGTGTAACCCAGTACTGCTCCACACATCCTAGAAAAGCCCCTTCTCTGCCCTGCCCCAGCCCGCTCCAATCTCCTGACACAGCCTCCGGGGGTCGCAGTGGCCAATGGAAAAGTACAATGGCCTTTAGCTTCCCTCTCACCTGGCCTTTCAGGGACACTGATAACCTCCATTCTTCTTCAAATTCCTCCCAAAGCCAGCCGACGGGCCTGGCTGGTTGGCCACGATTCTCCTCTCTTTGCTGCTACACTTTCTGCCCTAAGATGCAGGACTGACCCAAGCTGATGACCGTCCGGAACAGAGGTACTTACAGGATCAGACTCGCGCCACCCACCGGGACCTCTGAACACGTGGCTGCAGAACCGTTTGGTCCTGGCCACTGCTTGGTCCTGACCACCCGACTCTGTGCCTCCTCACTCGTCACCAGCCCACAGAGTGTTGGGGTCCCCAGTGCTGAGTCTTGGCCATTCTCTTCTCCCTCAGCCATTAATCCTGTCTACATCTCACAATTTCTCAGTCTCCATCACTCTCAAAGCCAGAAGATCTCTGCCTGCCTGCCTGCCTGTTCTGTATCTCTCTTTTCCTCCATTCCCCCTTCTCCTTCTCTGGTTTCCAACAAGTACACCTAACCAGCACTATACCATACACAGGCGCATTGCATTTCATTCCCTACTGCATCCCCTACTTCCCATCAACCAAGGAGCAGACAATTCTGCTTCAGAAATGGCTCTTGGCATTCAAACCGTGAGAGCTTTGAAATAACATTTATTGGTTTTTCTTCCTTTGAAGACAGCTGTCTTTATGGCTTTGAGGAATGCAGATATATACTTCTGTTTTTGCACACACACAGTCCGCCAAAAAAAAGAAAAAAAAGGTATACACACTTCAGGAAAAGAAAAAGTTGTATAAATATTTTAATACTAAATTTATTGAGACATCATGAAAAGCCTAGTGTGTATATGGACCAAGTAGTCAGTTTACTGGGAGTCAATGCCTGGTATGTTTGAAAATATTTATGCAAGTTTTTCTTTGTATAAAGAAGCGTGTATACATTTTTTGGGCAGACTCTGTAGACTGGGGCAAACTTGATCAAGGTGCCTGCCTCCGTTGCTCTGCCTGGGGGCCAGATTGCCCTGAACCTAAAGTTTTGTTTGTGATGTGTGAGGGGCAGTGGGATCCCCTCCACCTGTTGCTGGGTAGGGAGCTCCGTGGGATTGGCCCTCTTGTCTCCATGAGCAAGAGGCAAGTTTGGCTGAGATCTTTGGTCTCAGCTGTCTTCTTCGGTCCAGCTTTCTACCACAGAGTTCTAGGAAAAGATGGCGGAGTTGTCATCCGTTTGCCCAGCTCTGTAAACGACACCACCTTCCACAGGGAGGTAATAAGTGAAGGAAGCTAGGGCGCAAGCCTCCACCTCAAACATGGCCCACGAGGGCATCTCTCTGGCCTTTTGGCATCCAGAATGGAATATGACGGGAGTGACCTCCAGGGGGCATACAGGGGAAACTGAAGAAGGATGAGACCCACAGAAGAGGCGCAGGGTGAAGATGAAATGGCAACAGGGTCAAAAACTAATGGAGGACAATTTAGTTCCGCCTCCTCATCTTCTTCCTTTTTCTTGCTTTTGATATTTTCATTGTTGGCAGAGACTTTACGATTTTTATGGAGGATCCAGCGCTTCACTTGCTTACAGTGGACCCAATGTCTCTCCAGAGAAACTGATTTTCAAGAGAGCTAGGGAATGGCCGAGGTGACCATTTGTGAGCACCGTTGGATGGGAGAACGCTCCCACGGAGGAGCAGTCAGAGGGCAGGATGGGGCGTTCGCTAAGGAGGTCTCTACCCCCACCATGCTCCTCTGCATTTTCAGGGACTGTGTACCCTTCCAATTCCAGATATGGAATTGTTCTTTTTTGGAGAGTCATACTTCAGAAGGCAACTCTGAGCAAAGGAACAAGGCAGGAGGGGCGGGGAGAGAGGAGGGTCATGTGTTAAGTCGACAGTGTAAGGCAGCCTGGAAGAGTTACCATCAGCCAGGAAACGTCAAGGGGAAGAACGCCAGAGAGACACTTCAGGATTCTCTGTGGAAGGATGAAGCTGCTGGATTGTTCCTGCTGCAAACGTGCAGGGCTTCTGCGCCCAGGAAGCGACTGGTTCCCAGGAGCGACTGGTGCTGGAATCTTCTTGCAATGAAATCCTGCTCCTCACTCCTTGCGCACCTCACCCGGGGGACGCCAGCATCCTTCGGTGTCACTGCACGTGATCCTCAGCAGGCTGGCTTGCTCCCTTCTCCTCAGCCTGTGCCTGACACCAGCTGGGCTTGGTGTCAGCCTCCTGGGCAGCTGTACCCGTGTGACGGCTGCTGGGTGGCAGCTTCTTGACTGAGGTGCAGCCTAGCTTGTCCCATTTTTGATGGCTCTGATGGAAGAAGCAAGACCAACTAGAAATAGGAGCTCCAGAAAACAAGCCGGCTCTGTTTCCACCTGGTATGACCTAGAAGGAAAGACAATATAAAGAAAAACAAGAGCAAACACAGGAGAATAAATTTAATTTCTGTGATGCAAATAACTTATTTCTTATGGAATTATAGCTTGTTTATCTAGTTTTTTTGGTTTTGTTTTTTGGAACAGGGTCTTATGTAGTTCAGGCTGGTCTTAAACTCACTATGTACCCTGGGCTGGCCTCAAAGTCACAGTGATCCTCCTGTCTCAGCCTCCTGAGTGCTGGGATCACAGGTGTGTGCCACCACACCTGGCCTTTAGTATTTTTTAATTTCATGGACCGTGTCATTTGTTAGCTGATTCCCTCATTGATGGCACACATCCCCGACACCACAGTTTAAAGGAGGAGAGGTCTCGCCTAGCAAGCACAAGGCCCTGAGTTCGATCCCCAGCACCTAGGGGAGGAGAGGTTTATGTGGCTCACAGTTTGTGGAGGTTTCAGTCCATAGTTGGCCAGCTGCAAGGCAGGTGGCCTGACAGAGGGGCTGGTGGAGGAGAGTGCTCACAGCGTGGTGAACAGGAAGCAGAGAGTCAAGGGAGGAGTTGGGAAGGGAGACAGAACCACCCAGGCCACACCCACAGTGACCCACCTCTCTGTCCAGGCGCTACCTCTTAGCAGCGAGTCAGATACAGCATGTCATAATCCAGTCACCTTATAAAAGCCCTGCTTGTAAAAGTGCATGAGGTTCTTGGGGGACATCTAAACCATAATATCATTAGTAACAGTTTTATGTAATACTAAGGAAGCAGAATAATTAAAATAACAACAATCCTAGATTTTTCCTTGCCAAAGAATTCTTAAGTTCATATATGAAAATTGGGCCAGACTGTGGGGCAGATCAATGATTCAAAGAACTAGGATTAAAAGCAAGTTGCCATGTGGACACAAAATTGACTGTAGACAGGAGTCTCTCCTAAAAAGTCATTCTAACTAGCAGGAAATGAAAATGCCCATTCATAGAAATATTATTCACTCGCTAACGATCCATCCATACAATCCTTGCAAGTAAGTAGTCTGCAGAACTACTTAAAGAGAATAAGATGAATCTTCATGCTTTAACAGCATGAGATAATCCAGATTTTTTATAAACTCAGAAAGCATGACACATAAATGTCCCCATCTCTATGAAAAGTTTGTATGTATATATGTTTGTATGTGTATATTCATATGTGTCCACATGCTTATGTGTGTATGCATGTGTACATATGTGTATGTGTTAGACAGATAGAAAATGTGACATGCATGGGAATTTTCCAAAAAAAAATGTGAGAAACCATCAGTGGTGGCTGTATCTGGGAAATGGGACAGAATATGTGGAATAATGGAAGGGAAACTTACGGTTCATTGCAAGTCGTTTGTATTCGTTTTTCACGTGCATGAAAATACTATTTTCATAATAACAAAACAGCTAAGAGACTCGACTTGGCTAATGAATGCATGCACAAAAAGAAAAACTGCCTGCATAGATAACGCAGATTTCAGAAGCCCTAAATTTTGTACTGCATTGTAGAAAAAATTAAAATAAATATAGCAAGTGTCCGGAGAGTGAATTACCACGCTGGCAAATGTCAGCTATCCATGAATAAGTGATTCACACTCAGCGGCCTGAGATCCATAAAAGTAGCCTTGCAGCGCAGCTGGGTACAGAGCCGCGGAAGCGTGTCTGGGCCAGATTTATGGACAGCATCGTTCTCCTCCGGAGCCGCTCGGCTGCTACCTCAAGGTCAGGCCGCCAAGGTTAAAGGAAACGTTAGCATTGAGAACTGCTGCCCGTGGAGGTGGAGGTGCGGGGCGATCAGCTCTGCGGAAACCGCCACCTTTCGGGAAGGTGTAACGCTGCCGCGTCCCAGCTGGTCTTGGGTTGCCAGGCGATTCTCCGCAGGGCTGACCTTGAGACATCAACAGTACACTGGAGGTATTTTGTGCTATTATTTAAAAATCAAAAGGTCTCCTTTCTGCTGTGTGAATGAAATGATCTCTCCTAGTGACATTTAATCTACATGGCATTGACACCTCCACACATGACAGTGCTGGAAGAGCAGCTTCTTCATTGAGGTTCTGAAGATGGCGGAGAACTGGGCTCTCAGTGGGTTTGTCTTACCCATTCCGTGCTGGCCCGGGCAGAGTCAAGCCCAGAAATGCCAGGAGAAGAGCAAGAACTGAGAGAGAAATGGAGCTTTTACATCTGCGCATGGCTCAGGCATACCTTGGCGGAGTTTCCTACATAAAAAGGACGCCTTTCAGCTGGAGGTGGTGGCACATGCCTATAATTTCTGTAGCTGGAAGATTGAGGCAGGAGGGTGGGATGTTCTAGTTCAGCCTGGGCAATTTAATGACCTAGTCAGTCCCATCTCAAAATATGTAGCTCAGTGTGAAGGTCCTGGGTTCAATCCCCAACACTACAGTCACACCCACAGACACACACACACACACACACACACACACACACACACAGACCCCTTTTATTAAAGAATATATAGTACACCCTGTGTAAAGATGTGTTGGTCAACAACAATTCACATAGACTACAGGTGTGCAGTCGGTTGTCTGTAAATCACTCTGCAATGTTTGCACAAGGGAATCACCCAACGATGCCATGCTCAGAAGGTGGCCTGCTGTAAGCATGATGGTGAATTATTTATACGCAGATCCATTTTTATCAGCCCCAAGTAGATGTGTTCTCCACTTCGCTAAATGTGTGCAAGGATGGCAGACACTCTCTTCTCCTTCAAGCCTCAGTGCCTCTTGGTGAAGTAACATTTTCCTAAGGAATCCTTCTTTCAGACCACTTTTAATTTTTAATGTAATTCTTAATGAAATCGTGCGAAGAACCGAATTGCGAAGAACCTACCATCCTCACTCAGGGAGCAACTGTGTTTGCCGGGAGAGTCGAATGTGTCATTAGGGCTGGTATTGATCTTATTTGCTGCCGTCAAGTCGACCTTTGCCCTCTCCACAATTATCTCAGGAAATGTATAACTCCCCGAGTCCCGCATACCACGAAGGCAAGCCAAAGAACTCCTCAGCAAGCTGGAGTCGCCCAGAGCCTGAAGGCATCCTCATTTGTTTATGTTTCTCATTTTAAAAACTTCTACCATCACCCCCACTGTGTGGAGCTGAGCAAGTTGTAAAAAGGTCAACAGATTCCCCAAGGTGTCCTGTTCATGCAGCAATATTGGTGATATCATCATTTCTCCTGATTTTTAGGGGTTTTTTTCCTCTTTTTTTTTTGAGGTCTTTCTCCAATAAATACTTTCTGCAACAAAGAATTTTTTAGCTTCTTGAACCAGATTTACAGCACTGGTATAATCTCTGAGAAGTCAACATGGACGGTAGAATCGAACAGGAGCACTAGTGTAGGAAGCCGACGCATATTCTTTGCGTAATTAACCTTGTTTACTCAGATGCTTCACTTTTCTACTTCTTGGGCTGCTTCCTCACGCACTTTCACTTCGCCTTGGTTACGGAGCATGAAGTACTTTCCTCCCGCAGAGCTCAAGTGTGTCCATCCTGGAGTGGACAGGAAGGTGCTGACCTGCGTCGTTCGGTGTAGAAGAGCTGTCGTTGTGCTCTGAGGATGTGGAGAAGCCCGGGCCACTCACTGGGGGATGACGGGGTACCGTCTACAGTGTCCATGACAAGGTCTCTGTTCTCAGCAATGTCCGCTGTCTGGCCGGGAAATTAAGTAATTATATACTTTCAGAAAGTGAATCTCTTTCATGTCTCCCTCTCATTTGTCTCCCATCAGAAAATCCTGTTTTCAGATCTCGCATTGCATTGCTCATCCTTCCTTCCTTCTCTTCCTCTTCTCTGCTATGTCTACATGAACTAGAAGAGCCTGTCTGGTATCACTGGGGAGCCTCGGGGACAAAGAACAGCGCACCTGCGGTCTGGGTGAGGCAGCCCCACCTTCTCTTGACTCCTGTCCTTCTATCCCTGTACAGATGTCTGCAGTGACCCGGTCCTGTGAGACCCTCCTCTCCCTGGGCCTGGGCTGCAGGAATCAAACCACTCATCCCACCTCACGGTCCAATTAAACACCGGAAATGGGGACTTTGGGGAGTGAGAGATGTGCCACTGCGCATTGTGCCCGTGTAAAGCTGAGACGGTGCGTGTGACACACATGCAGGCCCGAGTCATCACATCATCATTCGTGTGTGTAATAAAGGGAAGCATTCGAGTGGAACACGGGGAACGAATACGACATTGTTGCAATCGACGTTCATCCTCTGGAGGATCATTCAGCGCTCACTCATTAAGGGAGAGTCGGTGAAGATGCCTGGGTGCTGGGTGATGGAGTCAGGAAACAGAGTCCTGGTCGTCCGGGAGTTTACAGATTAGTGACAGGCACCACCCAATCAGAGGCAAGGACGGGCAGCTCTGAGGGGAAGGCGAGCCCTTAGCACAGTCGGTGGGGGGAGGGGCTGGAGGGGGGGTGCGGTGAGCAGTATCAGGGCTTGCTTCCGTGAAGGTGGCATCTAAGCAGGAGACATAATTAGCAGAACCTGGAGCGACTAAAATGTGACGTCTGCAGTTTGTCCCTCTATCCTTGGAACGCACTACAGTCTCCGGACAGTGAAAGGAGGGTGCCACGAAGCCATATAAGAGAACCAAGAGCTTTGCTTAAGAAAGACTCTGCACAGCATGCTTGGGAAAGGACAGGCCCTAGACAGCAGCACGGAGGACAGGTCAAGTATGGTGACAACACGGGGAGTTTAACCCTGTACCCTGTGGGTCTCTATATCTCGCCTGAGTGGGAGATTCAAAAATGATAATCTTCAAATCATGCTACTCATTTAAAAACCTTGCTGCATCGTGGGATAATAGAGATAACAACAAGAAAAATAGCTTCGCTGATTCGGCGACTATTCTATGCGAGTTAATAGTATCACCTCCTAGTTACAGCATGTTGTTGACTGGGGAGGAAGACAGAACCACAGAACAGTGTCCGAAATGCTTGGTAAGACTGTCAAGTAAGGTGCAGGCCCAGGGGAGAAGGCAGGACGGCCCCTCTGGGTCAAGGGAAGATGGGACTCTGCAGCCCGAATGGCCAGTCTCACAACAGGGAAGGGGAGACCAGTCTTGGGGCCCCAGCTCATTCCTCAGGAAACAGTCCCTAGAGTCCTGGCCGGGCCTGGTGGCGCTGGCCTGTAGTCCCAGCATTCTTGGAGGCCGAAGCAGGAGACTCGGATTCGAGCCCAGCCTGCTCAGCTTAGCGACTTTCCTAGACCCTGTCTATGGGGTGTAGGTCATTCTTCTGGCCTGTAATCATTTCAGTAAGTGGTGACCTGCAGCGCGTGTATCTTTGTTCCGTAAGAGACCAGGGAGGGACACTGTCCACGTCTGCCTGGACAGTGAGCAGTATCAGCATGTGCGACCTACTGAGGGCTCCAAGACACAAGGACACACGTGTCACTGATCACCTGATGGCGTTCTGTTTCCTGAATGTCACAAGAGCCTCTTAACTGGAAGCCCCCGATGACCGCGTGAATAGGAAATTACTGTTCTGTTACAGCAGTTGTTTTACCTTAAAATTTAAAGTCGGTATTCCACAAGGTGAAAGTGATTTTTTCCTGCTTTTAATTTTTACGATGGACTTCTTTGAAACTCGTTAAATTTGGCATTGGACACATTTTGGCAAGAAAATCTTGTCCCAGGACTTGTCGTGCATTTGTTTGCTATCTGATAGGCAGCTTAGAACGCGTCGGGGACGTTTGCCTCCTGATTCGCTCGCTGCCCTTTCTGGTCACGGTGATTTCCAGCACCGGGTTCCTTTGCTGCCTGTTTTGGGTCCTTATGCTGCGGCTTCTGCTGTGTGTTGAATAATTGAATCCTCAGAGTCCTCCTAACAAATCACTGGCCAGAGGTGGGCCTAGGACCCCACTCGAGGTCCCTTGAAAGCCCCTTCAGTACGTGTCTCTGTGAGCAGAGCTCCAGGCGGTCTCCAGTCTGAGCAGACAAGGTGGGGTGACACGATTCTCCCATTCTAATGTGTCCTGACAACTAGATGCAGTAATAGCCTTCTTAGGGAAACTGGGTCACTTGGCAAGTATTCTACACAGGAGCAGGGCGGGGGAGGAAGAGAGATTTCGGGGAGGTCAGACAACTTGCAGCTGCCCACACCTGTGAGAAAGCCTAGAAGTTCACTTTTTAAAATTTTATGTATAACAATATTTCGATATATGTTTTAATTTTCAAAAATTTAAAGCACTACAGTGCTGTTGTATCACTGTTAAATCAAAATGCAGAAATTTAAAAAAATTTAGACAATCATTTTAGCAAAAAAAGAAAATTTAAGACTGTTAGCATTTAAGCTATTTTGAAATAAGAGAAAAATCCTACTGCCCAAGAACCAGAATCCCATCACAAAATCAACCTGGAAATTTGGGAAGACACATGGTCTGGCTCCTCCTTTCTTCATGGATGAAACCTTGGCAGGCCAGCCATCCACGTGGATGGTTAAATCCCAGGGGACATCGCTCCTGGGATCAGCCCTCATGTATGTCCCCAGCCTCGACTATGCAGGTCACCAACGGCAGGAGATTGCACTAGCTTGTAGCATGCTTCTGGAGGGAGAAGGTGCAAGTGCACATAGAGCGTGCCCATGCACACACATGCTCACACACATCTGCATGTGTGTGTCGATCTCAGAGCAGTCAGGGACAGAGGCTATATAGAGTCAGGCAGATCTGAGTTGTAATTCTGGGTTTTCTACCTGTTGGTGGACTTTCTTAACTGCGCTCTGCCTCGTTTCTCTCATCTAAAAAAGATGTATGACCATTGTAGCATTCTAGGGGTGCTGTGAGCATCCAAAGAACTGAGTTTATTTTAAAGAGGCACAGGAGATGGGGGTGGCGAGTGGCAGGCTGGCGAGTGGCCTTCAGCAGGGCTGCTTAGAGGCTCAGGTGCCCACGTGTCTGGAGGAGGAAGGCTGGTGCTTCAGGTCTGCTGGAAGGGTGTGACTCCTGCGGCCTGGTGGAACTGGCCATACAAATTTCCTGTGCCTCAGTTTCCTCGAATGTAAAATTGGCACAATAGCGAAGAGACCTCTTGAAAAGCACATGAATGAATCAGCATGGAGTACTCAGAAGAGTACCAGCCCAGCCCCGGCACTCAGTAGGTTTCACTACTATTAGTACTATAATCCCAAAATATCTCAGAGCCACGCTTTTCCTGACATCTTGCTTTGCATAATTTCACGCATTCAATCTGTTTCCTTTGTATCAAACAGATTGGAAACTTTTTCTCCTGAGGGAAAAAAAAATGACTTAAGAGAGCATGGTAGTCTGGCACAGAAAGCAGGAAAAGAGAGTTCTGGTGACACACGACATGGGAAGCAAACATTGGACGAGGCCAGAGGGCTGCCAGGAAGTGGGGAGTGCAGAAGTCTAGACGGGCAGCAGAGGCCCAGACTCAGAACACCAGGTGAAGGAAGGAGATATTTATGTTTCCGTGCAGTTGCTCTTCGGCCATCCCACCCTGAAGGTTCAGGTGTGCTCCTCCGCTAGACCAACGTCCGGCAGCATCCGTGTTGTCTGGAGCGCTTCACCATGGGGACTTGACACAGTGGAGGTTGACTGGGTGACTAAGAGTGTTTACCTGGTACAGGAAGGACCCGGGCTGGTTCCCCTCCTGTTGACAGGACTCCCAGGAGTTCATTAGACGGTTCCCAGGCCCGCTGGAAGCCTCACCAGTGAATGATCATCTGCAGTCTTCTGCGTTGGCATCAATGAGCCCAGGCAGAAACTCGTGACATACATGTGGAATGCAATTTCTTTGTGACAAAAGCATTCACAGATACCTCAACTGAGCCACTGGAACTATTGTAACGTGACAGCAGAAGGTAGTAGTTGGACCAGCCATGAGCGGGGACAGGAAAACTCAGAGCCTTGTGGAAAAACACCATTGTTAACATTCGCTTCTGGGCCCTCTTCAGACAAAAGTTCTGAACGATCTTGCATTTGGGGAGAGGGTGCAGTGCTCAAGCGGCCTGGAAGTGAACTGGGGATGTATGTGTTCACTTTGTCACGCATCAGAAAGTATTAACTGGGCACCACTACATGGGTAGCTCTGTTCTCAGAGCTCAGGCTACATGGAGGAATTGATTCAATATTATATATATGTGTATGTATGTTTGTATACATGATATAAAGGACTTACAGGGTAGGCTTACAATGGCCGTCTGCAGAATCAGGGCTGGATGACTGTTCAGGACAGAATGTGGCTATAAAGAGATACACTGACGGATATGTAAGGAAGAGGAACATAGAGAAGTTGTCTTTTAAAATCTGCCTTGTCTTAGTCTGTCCAGGTGGCCATCAGAATACCACAGACTATTTATTTCTCACAGTCCTGAGAAGCCAGATGTCCGAAGTCAAGACACTGGTGGACGTGGGGTCTGGAGAGGGTCCACTTCTGGCTCATAGATGGCATCACTCACTAGGAGACTAGAAGCAAATTCTAGTCTTTTTAGCCCACCTAAGGACACTAATCCCATTTATGAGGGCCCCACCTTCATGACCTAATTGTGAGCCTAAAGCTCTACCTTCTGATACCATCACACTGAGGATCAGATCTCAATATATCATCTTGGGGAGACTCATTCAATCTGTAGTATACATAAATGGAAATGATTTGAAGTCAGGTTTTTTAAAGTGACGCGTGAGTGGTGTGCTCGGAAGTGTGTAAAGCCTGAATAGAAATGGGGCACCATCACAAAGCATCAGTTTCACTTGAAAACTAGAGAAGAAAAACACTTTACTTTTAAACAGTGGTGTATTGCGTTGAGGAATTCAAATTATGTACAAAATTTATGATAAAACACAAAACTTCCAAAGACATTCTCCCCGCACCAGGCTCTTTCAGACTTGTCCCAAATCCCAGAGGGCCGTGTCTACTGGTCTCTGCCACTTGAGGAGTTCAACAGAAAAACGAAAATCTGAGAAGTCTGTTCTAGTGTGTTTCTTCTATTAATACTCCGGGTAGATTTTTCAAAGCAATACACTGTTATGCAAATACTACTTTTTTCAGTAGAATGGATGTGGTATAGGAGGTGATGGCATCTCATGTTGGCGTCAGTAGCTCTGCATTCTTGGAAGGTTGCTGTCTTTTATTTTAACTTGAATACAGAAGTGACAATGAAGGAAACTGTCTGGAAGCAAAAGCTTCACGAAGAATACCTGACATGGAAATGCACCGAAGTATTTGGTTCGAGGAATATTCAAGGCAAACTGACACTGGATAATCCAAGTCCACCTTCTGTAGCTATGGTCAACTTAAGAAGACTGTAATGAGGGCTAAGTCAGGGTATTGGCCTGGGGAGGTAGAGTTGAGAGCAGTCATTTGAATAGCTTTGGAAATGTCAAGATTAGTTCAGGGATGGGGAGAGGATGAGCTGCTGAGTATGCTTCTGAGAGGTTGCTGAGAATGAAGATTGCCTGGGATGCTTATTAAATGTGAGGTTTTGGGCATCCATCCCCAACGAGGTTCGGAGAACAAGCAAGCTTTACCCCGTGCCTCAGAGGGCTCTGATACAGACTCAGTTATCATCCTACTATATACTGAGAAGATCTCGCCTTGGTGGCCCATGAGTGGGTGCCATTGTAGCTCTGTGGTTGAATGGAAAATCAGTTTTGTGTGCTTATATTCCTGGGGAGAGATTAGGTATTTCTTCGGCTTCTCAAAGAGATTCTAACTAAATATCATGTTGTAGGTTTTCAGAGCCAATGGTTGTAAGAGAGCAGATTTAATAGGGGACATTTATAGATTACAATAGTCACCCAGAAGCCAAATGCAGAAGGTGCCGAATGTCCATCTAGGCACTGGAGACCCAAAAGATCCAGTTGAGGGCTAGGAGCCCACAGCACTGTCCCACGTACGTCTGTGTCTGCACACGATGGCTGGAGCCAGGATACGATGCTCACAGCAGAGATGGCAACCAGAGCTCCTCCGAAGCAACAGCAGCCATCCTCGATGACAGCAAGGCCCCGAGCTCCTTCCTTGACGTGGACAGCCGAGCCCCCTCCGGAAGAACCAGCCGCAGCAGAGCTTCTCCTGGGAAACAGCCCGCCAACTAGCTACGGCTCCCACTCTGCCTTATGTTGCAACACCAACAACCCTCAGGTGGATCTTGTACGCCCAGCATCACACCAACTCAGTCCAGCTGGGCGTTCTGACTCAAGTTGACCACATTAGGTCCACCACACATGTGTGGGGTGCAGGAAGGAGACTCTATTGCTGGACTAAAATTGACATGGCCATTTTAGCTCAGCAATAGAAAGAAATAAATATGGGTCCTAAAATAAATTAAAATAATGGGCAATTAAAAGTAGAGAAGAAGATATTTTATAGACGTTCCAGGGCATCGGCACTCAATGTCTTCAGGACCTTCGATCTATCTCTTGGTCCACACACGACCACTGTTATGACAGCCAGCAGATGCGTGTCGCAGGAAGTCAAAGTGTGTTCTCAGACTCACTGTTGATGTTTAACCGCCCTGGGAGACTGAGCAGGAGGTGCAGAATGCTGGGGTGACTACGACATGGGGACAGAGATCTGCCTTCCTGGGTTCCAGGTTTTTTTCCTGCCCACGGGCCCTCTTAAATTCTCATAAAGAGATGTCAAAAACAGGTTTAAAATATTGGTGATGGCAGGATTTAATCAGAGCCTAAGAGAAAATAATCAAGAAAGAAAAGGAGGAGGAGGGAGAGAGGATAGTGCCCTGATTCCTGAAAAATAGATTTCTCGTCCAAAGAAATTGTCTTTTCTACGTGATCAGACTCTGTGAATGGCGCTTCCTGTAAATGTTGCTATGGGGTTGCTATGCACCGTAGAAGACCTGCTGCCTTCCATAGAGAGGCATCACAGTGAAAGATCCCCAGGCGAGAGACAACGACACAGGCTGCCACCCTTGCGAGTGTCGGGGGTTTGCATAAAAGACCACCCCGGACACAGCTCCCTCTGTTCTCCGGGGGCTGGAGACCTTCACTGGGGGTCTGATCTGCCTTGTAATCTGCTCTGTGAGTTTGATGCCCTTGTATAGTGCTGCGTTGCTTGAGATGTGCATGTCTGCACTCTTGGTTCTTTACCCAAGGAGAGGGACCCCAGCCCTCCCTCCTTAGTAAGAGCCTGGAGCTTTACTTGATGGTGGTCTGGCAAACAGACTTGAACTTGTTCTTGATGGAGTTGCCCTGCAATCCCCAGCCTAGAGTAGTCTGCACTTATGCTTGGCAGAGAGCTTGCAAGGGACGCAGGGGTGGAAATATCAAGGTGGAGATTCAAGGATTAGGACACCTTCGTTCTCTGGGGACAAGTTTCTAAAGGCTCACTGGCTGTGGTTACAGTTTTGAGCATACCAGCTGCTCAAAGAAAAGGAAGTCATCGTATTGGTCTCCTGAGATCCAACAGCTCTGAAAGTGGCCCCAGCCAGCTGAAGAGAGCTGGAAGAGGGGTTAGTTTCAGCAGCAGGGTATAGCCACAGAGAAACCAGTGGGGATAGGGCGCGAATCGTGATGCGGGCCACTGGAGGGCTGGGTGTGGCCAGTGGCGGTGGAGATGCCCAGCTCCTATACGGGCCCCCCAGGCAGGGAGATGGCAGATGGACATCAGCCTCTCACTTCTCTCTTCTGCTGCTAGGATCTCCAGTCAGCGGCCCCAGTGGGTGGCTGAATCCAACCACGAGCCAGAGGACAAGGAAACCCCAGTGAAGCAGCCTCTGGGGCCTGCTTCCCAGGCCACAGCTCTGACCAGGGAGGGTGAAGACGAGATGGCTGGTGAGAGCGTGGGAGTGTTGGAAATGGACAAAGACCAGCACAAACACACAACACAGAAGATTCCCAGCCTGGACCTGGTCGTGGCCATAGAACAGATCTCCTGTTTGCAATTTTTATTTATTCATTATTTAGTTTTTTGAAACAGGGTCTTGCTACATAGTCAGGGTGGCCTTGAACTCCCAGCGATCCTCCTTTCTCAGCTTCCCAAATGCTGGGATTATAGGCCTGCACCACCACTCCCAGCCTCAATTAAACCTTGAGGATTCTGCCCTTGAGCACGGGATCAGTGACCTTTAGCCTCTCCAGAGGATCCAGCAACCAAGCACCATCTTGGAAGCAGAGACAAAGCCCTCACCAGACACTAAGGCTGCCAGCGCCCTGATCTTAGACTTCCCAGCCTCTCCCACCAAGAGAAATAAATTTCTTTTCTTTATAAATTTCCCGGTCCAGGATATCCTGTTACAGCAGCAGAAAGAGACAAAGAAAAAGTGAAATGAGACCATCAGGGTGGGAATCTTATATAATCTAATATAATCTTATATAATCTGAGAAAAAGAACTGTGTGTATGTGTGTGTGTGTGTGTGTGTGTGTGTGTGTGTGTGTGCGCGCGCCAGAAGACAGAAGAAAGGCCAGGTGAAGACACAGTGAGAAGGTGGTGATCTACAAACCAGGAGCAAGGCCCCATCAGACACTAACCCTGTCAGACCTTTCCAGCCTCCAGGTTGAGAGAATGAATATCCTAGCAAGGGATAATGGTATAAGCCTGCAATCCCAGCACTCTGGGAGGCTGAGATAGGATTGTTAGTCCATGCCCAGTGTGGGCATGTTAGTGACTTAGCAAGACCCTATCTAAAAAACAAAAAAGCCCCAAACCACGTTGTTTAAGCCCACCAGTCTGTGGCATTTTGTCACCGCAGCCTGAGCAGACTGAGACAGTTGGAAACTCCCCAGAGGAAGACTTAGTTGGAAAGTGGCTGGAAGCTGTGTAAGTGTGAAGTGATAGAAATTAAATGACTTTGTAGACAAAGACCCAATTGCATACTCTTGGATCCCTGAACCTTTCTCTCACCTTCTAAAAGGAGACCAATAAAGGGCTGGGGCCTGACCAAGCAAAGGCGGTGTCTTCTTTGGTTCTCAGAGAAGACGCCCTGAAAGCAGGTGGGGGTCGGCCTTGAAAGAGGCAGGGCAGGGAGGTCTCAGGCATCTCACTGGGCCCACAGCAGCCACAGCGTCTGAGGCAGACACAGGCAAGGAGCTACAGCCAGGAGAGAGACGGGGCTCCCTCCGAGTCATCTGATTCGACAGCAGCCAAAAACATTGTGGTGGCCCTACAGGTTATGTGGCCACCAGGCGACACCCCGATATCAGCTAGTCTGGAAAGGTCGTGGCCATGAGGCCTAGCTATGGGGACACTGTAGTGGCAGAACAAATGATGGGCTGTCCGTCTGCAGAATCTGCCTGAGATGCTGAACCATGCGGAGGTGGCCATTGAGGTGTCCGCAGCGGATCATAGCTCTGGCGTGCCCAGGCAGAGGTAGCTTGATACCTAACTGGTACCTGGACATTGGAACCTCCTTCGTAGTCCTTCTTGTGCAACGTTCATCTTCAAACGCCGCCTGATGTGAACTACACATTGGACTTGATAATACAGCAGGTTCATTCTGATCCAGCGTCCCGTGCACCTCTCATTTTTCCTCAGTTTCAGTTACTGGAGAGAACAATCAGCCGTCTCTCGAAGGGGCCTCCAGGGAACCAGACGAAGCCACACAAGTGCTCAGTGGCCAGACTCTCTGGCACACCTTCCAAGTGCTGGGGAAAAAAGGAAAATATTTTCAATGATCAAGGGATACTACTACTACTACCTTTATTCATGAAAACTCCCTGTGATAAAAATCCCCATGGCAAACTCTGTTTGGGATAGGTATACTACTGTTTTAATACACTACTTTGCTCTTTTTTGCTAGGATTCTATTTGGGATCTCGGCTTCTATATTTGCAAATATGATGAGTGCAGAATTTCCTTTTTTTGCATTGTCTTAGTAAGCATTTGATATCAGAATTTTGCTGGCTTTGTAAAATTTATTGACCTACATGAAGAAAACTATAAAACTTTCTTGAGAGGTAGAGAAGGTTTTAAAAAATGGGCTAAAGTATTGGATACTGGAAGGCAAAATTATTTTAATGCTAATTCTCCCCAAATTAATATTTTGTTTAATGCAACCTGTATCATTCCATTGGAATTACCCTTTAGAATTTGATAAAATAACTCTAGAGTTTATATACTGTAGGTAGAAAAATTGCAAGTAAGAGTAATGTTGTTATGTTAGGTTCTGAGTGTATTTTCTAAACCACAAAGTATACGGATTTAATTTTTTTAAAGATGTGGTTTTTTGTTTTGCTTTGTTTAATCATTGCTACTGATTTTATCTTACACAAAGATGTTGTCAAGGTGATCAGGGACGTTCGGTGACTTCTCTTTGTAACCTGTTGCAAGCACCTTGGTATATTCTTTGTAGATTAAAAAGTTCAACTTATAGCTACACAGGTGTTTACTATCCAAAATTTTTTAAATCTACCATATCCTTAAGTACGTTCTTTCTACTTGTTCTGCATGAAGCAGCGGTTCTGTGAAAAACCTTCCTTCCACACAAGCAGGTTCCCATCAGTTTCCCCCTGTGCTTTTGAAATCTTGGCTATTTGACTCATGATTTATTTAGACCTGAAGTTCAATGGCCAGAGTGCCTCTCTTCCTCTGAGCCCTTTACTAATACGAAACTCTATCTTTTGACCCATTTAATGCTTTTTTCCTCTGTCTCTTTTGCGTTTGGAATATCTTTATTCCTGTCTCTTTTTCATGTATGTTTGCCAAGTATACTTTCACCTTATTTTTCAAAATTTTTCATTGTTCTGAGTCATTTTATATTTAGTTATGCCTCATAAACAAAATATCTCTAGGTTGGTAAAAATAATCTGAATTTGCCGTTTTGACAGGAATTTGATTCACATACATGAATCATAAGAGGAATAAATCTGATCTACACTGTTATCTTTATTTTTTGCTCTTTGTAATAAATTGTTTGTTCTTAGTTTTTATTTTCTTTTGCAACATGAGCAGTGTTTGTCTTGCTATACTATGCTTCAGTCATCTCAAAGCTTACCTGCTCATTCTGACTTCACTGGTCATTGAGAAGTTTGACTCTACCAAAAATAGTTGGTTTTGTTTTTTAGATAGGATCTCACTATGTAGTCCTGGCTGGTCTCAAACTCTTGATGACCCTCCTGCCTCAGCCTTTCAGGTGCTGGGATTACAGGCGTGTGGCTCCTTTCCAGGTTTACCAAAAATAGTTTTAAACACAAGCCCAGCTGATGACTGATGTCAGCACATTTGTTTTCTTCATCTTTACTTTTCTTTGCTCTTTGTTTCTCACTGTTTTGTGTCTGCTTCGTGGGCCCTGGATGAGGCGAGTCTCTGACTTGGGGTCCAGGTTGAGGGGCTTGGCAGGAGTTGAGGGAATTCCACTGACCATCAGGAGCTCCGGGGTTACGAAGGCCACACACAGACTGCCCTTTGGACTTTTCCCAGTTAGGAGAAGCTGCAGGAGTAACACCGGCCAGAATCCGCCACAAACTCTCTGTCTAAATTAGCTTGTCACTCAGGAGTGAGACCCTTCCTACCGCAGGAGATGGGAAGCAGGGTCTCCAAGCAACGTGCAGCTAATAGGTGCCACGATGGGGAAAGTGCTGGGCCCTGAGAACACAGAAGTAGTAAAATCGCCAGTCTGGGAAGGAGCCAGTGGGTGTCTTAATACTCCAATCTGCGGGGCTGCACTGAGGGAGCCCCTGGAAGGTGTGAGATGAGGCTGAGGCTTGAGAGTGGTGTTAGCCGTGCTGGCGGCAAGGGCTACTGGCGGGGCGGGGCTGACAGAGAGTGCAAAGGTCCTGGGGGAGCTGGCATCTCAGTGGTCTGAAAGGTAGCTATCAGCCAGGTTCTTGGATGCAAATAAGACTGAACTCTGCCTGGCTCAGGTGGAGAAGGATTTTGCCAGAAAGTTGGGAGATCTCAGAGAAGTGAAGGACAGCTGGACGCCCAGACTGGATAGTTCCAGCAAGGCTGGAGGGACCAGCAGGCCCAGACCGAGTTCGGGTTCCCCCCAGGGAGCCCCTAGGGAGGAAGATGCTAGCTCCTTATTAGAGGACGGACGCTATGCTGGGAACACCCTTGCCATGCCCTTGAGGCCGCCAGCTGGACTGCATCCTGTCCAGTCGCTGCTACCTAGATTTTGGTGCCTCTTGTTCCGAAGTCAAATGCTGGTGCCAGCGCTTCGTTTCCAGGCCCTGCGTGCTGGTGTCTGTCTGAAGGAAGGGGCGCCCTTGCTAATCAGCACACTGTGTGGACTGAGGAAAGCGTGTGGTAAGGTCGAGGGGACACCAGATCGAGCCCGGGTCGCACACTGGTGCCAAAGTGCCATCGAGTGAGCAGAGCCAGGGTCCAGATTAGTGGTTCCTCGGTGAGAGGTGGGTGCTGACTCCCGCCCACCCTCATGCTGTGGGGTCCCGCAGCCAAGCACCTGACCAATGTCTAGAGTCCCTGTCTCTCGCAGCGACAGTGTGCAGAGGGAGGGGCCTCGTGGAGAGCCAGTCGGAGTAGGGGGAGGTTGTCTTTCTGAACGTCATGAACAACAGGCCTCTGGGGGTGGTGGCTCTGAACTGGACAGACCTGATGCAGCCAGCGCTCTGTCCTCTCCCCATGAGCCCCAGGACACGACAAATGGATTTCGGCAAGGGCCAGCGGCCTGTCGAACTGCTGGGGACTTTTCCCATTCCCTCGAGACAGCGATTCCCCGGGGACTGTCTCATCCAGAACTGACTGGCACAGCCTCTCAGCGCTTGGGACACAAGGAAGGTGTCTGCGCCCTGAGCTGCCAGCCCAGGGCCCCCGCTGTGTCTGAGGACAGGGCAGCGTGTGGGGCGGGCACTCTGGGGAAGAGGCTGTCATTTCCGTGCCCCTCAGGCCACTGAACTTGAACTTGTGCAATCTGTTCCTTGTGTGTATCCTGCATAGAGAGAGGGCAAGAGTCCGGTGCCCGCGGATTCCCTGCCACGGCCTGAACACACTGGTTCACTGATGGGCTGGCCCCGAGTCCAGGCCCTCTGTGCTCCCAGCGCCCCAGTCTTGTTCTCGGCTGGGCTTCAGTGCTTACCTGGCGGGAGTGGGTTGGTGTGACCCCCGCTCCTCCCCCTCAGGGCTGCTGCTGGACAGGTTCAGTGCTACTGACCTTGACCCCCGCCCCCCAGCCACGCTGCTTTGGACCTACACAGGGAGACTGGAGGAGCTCGCCGAGCACCAGACAGCCCAGCTTCTCCGGTCCGCTGGTGCCTGTAGCTGCAGGGCTGGTGCGAGCAGCTGGGCCAGGACACCCGGGCTCTCCCGGAGCCTGGAAATCTGTGGACACTGATAGGAAAGTTACTGGGCTATTGGTGTTTTGGAGGTGGGGGATGGTAAGTCAGTTTTGTTCTGAAAGGGAAGGGAAATGGAAGGAAGGAAGAAAGAAAGGAAGGAAAGAGGGAAGGAAGGAAGAAGAGGGAGGGAGGGAGACAGTAAAGCATAAGATACAAGCAAGCAGAAACTCAATTCCCAGGCAGTAGGAAGACGTCTCTGAAGCAGAAAAGCTCAGCCTACCAGCCTAGAAAGTCTGATCCACCCCGCGGGGTTCGGGGTCACTGGTGTCTGGGCCTCTGGCTGAGGAGGGAGGAGCCAGCCCCTCGCCCTTTGGCCTTACTTCCCCAGCGTTTTCACAGAGACCACTCACCCTGATTTGCAGCCCGCCGTTACCATGCCAACCAAGCCACACATGCATCCTGGAGGGTGAGCCAGGAAAGACGGTCCCTGATTCACCAGGATGCTTCGGGGAGACATCTAACAGGCCAGGCGCAAGCTGGCAGGAAGCGGGCAGGAGCGGGCTGAATGTATTAACGGCGCAGCTTCCCTGGACCAGGCTGCTGAGCTGCACTCACTGGAGTGTGAGCTCTCCGGGTGGTTTCTCCCAGGCAGGCTGCAGAAGGGGCCACTGCATCCTTCTTCTAAGGAGATAAGTCTCCTGGGAGTCTGCTTTCTCCATCTGTCAAATGACACGGTGTTTTCAGGTAAAAAATGTTAGCATTCTTTTGCCAATATGAAGTAAGGCACGAAAGCACGTTAGCTGAGGCAAAGAATTAAAAGGTTCTAAGTATGTAAAGTGTAAGCGTGGACGCTTCTTGATATCCTTTGCCTCCCCCACACTCACACTTGGGTCTGTCTGGTCCCTGCCCGGGCTCACGCAGAGCCCTAACTCACACGCGTGTTGGCATCCTAGCCCTCGTGTGTGCTTCACACCGCTCCGGACTCTGCTGCTGAGGCCGGGGCTCTGCCAGCCCCATTTCTGCTTCCACAGCTGCCCCCTCCCTGGCGGGCGCAGAGAGGGGCAAGACAGCAGGAGAAGCCTGCTGCCCTCATCCTCCCCACTTCCCATCGCAGACAGGATCCCTTCCTCCGCCGGCCCTCACCCTGGCGGCTCAGACTGACCCAAGACCCAGCCGGCGCAAGGGGGCTGCTCCTCCGGACGCCCGGGTTCCGAGAAGCTCGACTCCATCCCTTCGTCCGCCCAGCCCGAGGAGTGGTGGCTTCTTTCCCTGTTTCCCTTCTTAGCCCTCCGTCTCTCTTTAATGAATCCCCGTACTCCCCAGCTAGAGCAGCTCTGTCTCCCTCACGATGCGTGCGATTGCGTGATTCATTTTACTCCCCGACCGTGGGATGTCTCTCCATAATAACACACACAGCTCTTCCTTGTTCGTTTTTATTCCTGCCTCTGAGTCTACGATGAGGAATTTTCGTGCCCCCCAATGGTGGGCATGTGAGTTGCCTGCAAGTACTCACTGTGTAGTTCATGCTGCTCTGAGTAGCTTTGAACAAACAGGATCTTCATCCTCAACTACAAGCATTTCCTCAGGAGGAATTGCCAGAAAGAGAACTGCTCCCCCAAACAGCTGTGATTATTAAGTGTGGCCAGACTTTTCTAGGTTGCTTTCCTAGAGCCGACACCATCTATAGCGTCTGATGACTGCTTCCTTCCCAGGTGCGCCACCTCCCTGCCTTGTCGGGGCGGAGTCTCAGAGTCACCCGTTATTCTTACTCTGCCTCCTCCTGGGTGGCTCCTACATCTTACTCCTGTTCAAAGCGATTGTCCTGTAGCCCAAATCTTTACCTCCAGCAGGGCACATGGACTCGATTTCCTACGACCTTCTGTGAGGTCAACATGTTCTTGCCTCTGTTGACTGTGGTGAAGGATGAAGATTAAAATTTATCCAACCCATCCAAATCCACGTCATTGACCATGGCTGCCATACACACCTTTAAATTATTAAGAATCCTGCTTGTCTCTTTCCTGCTTAAGAATAAAGACACAGGCGAAATTCCTTAGTCAATGTACTTGAAGTTTGCCTTAGATAGAGAAGTGCTGGCATTTTCCTTAACCCAAGGAGAAAATCCTGATTATGTTCTGTGGACTCCATAAATTAGATAAATGTAGGTGCATGTATTAGTCAGTGTTCTCACTGCTGGGCAAAATACCCAGCAGCCACAGTTTAGAGGAGGAGGGGTTTCATAGACTCATGTCTTCAGTCTGTGGTCAGTCAGCTCCAAGGCAAGCCCATCATGGTGTAAGGGCGTGGTGGGCCACGGTTGCTCCGTTCCTGGTGGCTGGGAAACAAAGTGGGGCGGGTGGGGGGGAGAACAGGGCCAGAGAGGAATGGGAAGGGCCATACATAGTACCCAAGGCCACGCCCCCACGACCCACCCAGACACACCCTGGCAGGCTCCACTGATCTGCTAGGTGTTTCTTAATCCAATGAAGTTGATGAATCAGGATGAACAGTCCCAACAAGCAAATTTCTGTTGTTTTCACCCCACCTGGAAGGTAAATAGATAAATCTGCACAGAATAGTAAAAAAAAACAAAGCCCATTCTTAGTCTACATTTTGCTCCTTAAAAATATATAGGAGATTTAGTTCAGTGGTTAGAGTGTTTGCCTTGCAAGCACAAGGCCCTGAGTTTGATTCCTGACACACACACACACACACACACACAAAATACAGACTCTAAGAAATTGTCAGCGACCATGGAAACACCTCTTTCACTGTATTGGATGCTACAGGCTGAGCTCTGAAATGTTTGATTTAGGGGAATCTTTGATATAATTCCCATCTGGTCCCCGCGCATGCACAGAGAGCTCACCGTGTACCAGGCGCTGTGCCCAGAGCTGCAGTGCGTGAATCCATCAGTCCTGACCGCAGTCTGCCTCCTTTACAGACAAAGGGATGAACTCACATTTAGTCACGCTGAGTCACTTGCCTGAGGCACACATCCCTGCCCTCTGTGTCCCACTGTCTGTTAGGAGGATGCGCTTCTGTCCTCTCCTATTGGGCTGCCCCTGCACACCCAGACCTGCAAGGACAGCACTGTCCCAGCACCCAAACTGAAGTGCTGTCACACCATGAGCCTGGCCCCAGCTGGAGCTCCAGGGCTCCTGCCCACGCCACCAGCCACGTCCCTCCTCCTCTCTTACCCTTCCGTCGCATCTTTCCCGCAGGCCTCCCATCCCCTCTAGGCTGAGAGATTGTGGGTGTTTTGTTTCCTCTGAGTCTCCAGAGCCCCAGGCAAGTCTTGGTCAGACATGTCACCGGATACCTGAAATGGGGGCCGCAAGGGTAGGTTGGGTGTTGGGACCAGGGTTCTGGTGGTGAACAAACCCATGGGCGTGTCGGCCTCCTTCTTTGAGTCTTTGACTCCCAATGGAGATCACAGAGTGGAAACTCGCGTTGGTTGAATCTGGCCCCTTTCAGCAGCCGTACCTGGCTCTGTCCTCTCCTTGTCCCTGTCCCTTTACCTGCTCCTTTCTGTGGCTTCCCAGGCGGGAATCTGAACTCCAGGGTCTGGAGTCTCAGGACAAAGTAATCTCAAGTGGAACCGGGTTGAATGGTGTCCCCCAAACTTGTCAACTTGTCTTTGTTTGGAGACGGATTGAGTTCACGGACGTGACTGAGTTCAGTTGAGGCCACCCTGGGTCAGGGTGAGCCTTGCCCTGGGGCCTGGGGTCTTCATGTAGGCACAGAGGATGGCGACGGGGGAGGATGGAGATGGCGATACCACCACAAGTCCAGGAGCGCCAAGGCCCGAAGGTGCCCTCCCCGAGGCCTTCAGATGGGGCAGCGGCCTGGGCACACCTAGAGTTTACAGTCCAGCCTCCCAACTGGAAGGATAAATTACTTCTTTGGTGTGTCAGAGTTGTTTTAGATCACTCTGTGCTGATTCATTTTGGCAAAGCCCTGCGTGACAAATGGTGGTGTGACCCCTGCAGGCTGGGCTGATACTGTGGAGGCAGAGTCCATGTTGGGCTCCAGGACTCCAGTGGGCGGCCTTGCCTGCTTCATCTGGGGGGAGGGCGGAAGCCAGGGTGCAGGTGCTGGGACCTTGCTCGGAAGGTGGACACCCCGAGGAGGTCGGCGGAGGGTCCCCTCTCTCTGGAAACGTGCACGATTCTTCTGATTTGAGCCACATGCCTTTGTGGAGACAACCAAGGTCCCAGCAGGGTGGAGCCAGCCTGAGGCTCTGAGCAGCAAAGCCTTAGGAGACCCTGGTTTCCCAGACTTTGGCACAAGCGTCGCGTCCGGGGCCCTCCTGTGTCTAGTGACAACTGATGAGACAGACGTGCCCATTACACTGATTCTACTCAACAGCAGGGGAAGGTGGAGGCTTTCAGACTAGCACTGAGCGGCTCCGTGGATTCCTAAGAAAAAGAGAGGGGCTGGAGACCGAGCTACGCACCCTGAAAGAAGCTTGGGTTTGACGCGGCTTCTACTCCAGAAACCTCTGTGACCTTCACATTAGAGTAACTAAGATGTCCACCGATCACTTTGATCCCTGGGACCATGCAGGGGGGTGCCCAGCACTATCCACAGCTGGGATGTTTCAGGGCCATGAGTTAAACCCACAGATAATTGACAAGAAATGCAAATGAGGAGTCAATTCATTGTGTTTAGAAAATTTCCATTTAAATTGCTAATCAAGCCGAATCCACTTGCAGATGTAGAAATCAACATGTGCATAAATTATTTGAAAATCTGCAGAGCTGTGCTGAAGACGTGGCACCCACTAGTCTGTAACCAGAACAGGGAAACAGCAATGTCTTTGGAGGCAGATAATTCCCCCTCGAAGTCACCCAGGTGGGTTCTTGCGAGCTCTTTAGAACGCCCTGGACCATCTCTTCCAGGCGCACTTCTCAGAAAGAAAATGTTCCATGAGCTGGTTATTAATAGTGTTTTACACACACCTGTGCACACGCACCCTGAAATAACTCCGGGAGAAACAGCTTCTCCTGTTCCTTCTAGGACAACCCAGTACAGATGGGAGCGATCCGATTCTGCAGACAGAGACCTGCGTACCGTGGTGCATTCGGCGGGTGATGCCCGGAGGTGGGGCTCGGGACAGCCCGGTTTGGGTCCGAGAGCCATTGCTGTCTCCAACACACACATTGGGAAGTGCTGCTCTATAGCCAACTCTGAGTTTTGCCGCTACAAATTTAATTGCTTACACTTTCAGGGGAGGCGACTCCCACACCAGTACGCAGGGAGACAAATCACAGCTGCTCCTCTTTAAATGGACACTCCATTCCAAACGGCAACTGCTTTGTGGGCCTCCCATCTGTTGTGTCTGTTTGCCGCAGAATGAAAGCTCTCTGGATGGAGAAATGTGTGGTCTCCGTTAAGCCCGTCTAATAACTACTCTGAGTAGTCTCTCCCCTGCCATACAACCTGCAGTGGCTCCCTATTACTTCCCTGTGGCTTCAGGGTTGAGAAGGGGCAGGAAGGCTCAGTCTAAAGGGAGGAGAACTGGAAGAGGTGTGGATGACAGAGACCAAGATGGAGACATTGTAATAGAAGAGGGCATATGTAGGAGCCCTTTGGAAGGCACCTTAAATGTGCAATATGCATGGTACATGTCGTGGCTCTTAACATATTTGGGACTGGTCACAGACCCATTGTCTGTAACATGCTTGTCCCTGTATTTGAAGGCACCCAGCCTGGTGTCGTGAGCTGAGGCAGGCATCATGTGACCTGGATTAATCCCGAGTTGGTCTCTCCAGCTGGTCACATAGGCGTGTTACTCTCAGCCCACAGTGCTCATCCATAAAGCAGAATCAGCGCTACTGAAGAATTCAAGGGAGCAGTCTCTGTCCAGTCTAGAAGACAGAGGATGCTTCCTGTAAACCTCCTGTCCCTCTGTATGGCCGGGGCCAAAGCCATGGACGCTTGCCAAAGCCTCGGACAAAAGACTCACAAGAAAAGACTAGCAAATGTCCTTCAAGATGGACGGCGCAGCCAGGAAGGGCAAACCCAGCCCACGCGGCACAGCCCCTGCCTGCTTCTGTAAGGAGCGAGGTTGGAATGTGGCTGCGCCCGTCCTTTTTCATATTGCCCCTGGCTGCTTTTGTGGTACATGGCCAGAGTTGAGTTGTGACAGAGCCCCTAGGGCCCCCCAACCTAAGCAGGGGTCTTTGGGGACGGGTTGTATTTGCCTGCTCTGGGAGCAGGGAGGGCAGGGCGTCGAGCAGAGCACCAGACTGGAGCACGGATCATGGCAGGTGGATGGTCCAGGTCCGGCAGGCAGAGGATGGGAAGAGCATGACACACACTACATGCATTACAAAGTTAAGGTGACTTCCAAAGAGCTCTTAAATATGTCCTCTTTCATTTATTACAATGTCTCCACCTGGTCTCTGTCACCAGCACCTCTCCTTGGTCTTCTTCCTTTACAGTGACCCCTCCAGCCCTTTCTCAGTACTGAATCCAGGGTGAGGGTTTTGGACTAGATTAGTCTTGTCACTGTGTAAAAGTCTTTTGTACCTGTAACTTGGACTAAAATAATATCTAGTATTTATGGCTCACTTACTGTGTATTCCAGGCCTGTTCCTGAGATAACATATGTATTATTTTGTTGAATCCTCCCAAAACATCACTAAATACTATTGTTATACTAATACTTAATAGATAGAGAACCAGATGACCAGAGAGCTCTCCAGAGGGTAATTGTTCCATTAAGACAAAGAACTGAGGTCTCTTGCTGACAGCCATCCAGGAACTAAGGGCTGCCGAGCTGTGTGAGGAAGCCATCTTGGAATGAGGGAGCCATCTTGGAACAAGGGAGCCATCTTGAAATGAGGGAGCCATTTTGGAACAAAGGAACCATCTTAGAGCAAGGAAGCCATCTTAGAATGAGATCCTGCAACTCTGAGGTGGTCAGAGCTGTCAAAACTCCGTGAAGGAATCTCAGGAGAGACCTGGGATCGGAACCATCCAGCTAAGCTGTCCCCAGTGTCTGGAGCTACAGAAACTGTGATACAAATGCATGTTATTTTAAACTACAGAGTTAGCTGGGCATCCCAGTATTCTTGGAGGCTAGAGCAAGAGGTCATAAGTTTGAGTCCAGCCTGGGCAACTTAGCAATTTAGTGAGCCTCTATCTCAAAAGAAAAAAGAAAAAAAGAAGAGCTGAAGGTGTAGCTCAGTGAGAAGGCCCTGAATTCAATCTCCAATATTGCAAAATAAATAAATTAACTACAGAGGTTTATAGCAAAGTGTTACACAGTAATGAAAACCAATACATTTTGCAACTCTCACACCAAACGGTGTCTACTCCTGTCCACTGTGTTGGGCGGTCAGAAAGCTTAGCTAGGAGAGAGGAATAAGATGTTAACACTTTGAACAGAATGATCGTGAAAAGACTCGCAGAGAAGGCCACATCTGATGAAAGATCTGGAGGTGATGAGGAAGGGAACCCACCGACTGGGGAAAGGGTGTCCCAGCAATGGGGAACATGTGCCAAGACCCTGAGGGGAGCATGTACCTGACACGCTCCAGAGTGCTGAGGAGGTCCACGGGAGTGGAGCAGGCGACTGCAGGGACACTTAGACATGAAATCTGAGAGGGGCGAGAGGGTTGAGTCAAGCAGGGTCTTATGGGTGAATTTAGGACTTCGGCTTTTGGTCTGGAGGCCTCAAGATAGAGGTGTGACACCATTCAACTCATACTTAGTGCCCTCTTCATGCTAACAATAATCATGGAATGAAATGAAACATTAGTGACTAATATTACTTCCCTCACTGAGAGTTGCTGGTATGTGCCAGGCTTTATAGAACAGAATTCACCTGGATTAAGGTGTTCACGGTATATTCACGAGCAGCCCCGTTTGTCATTGGGGAAACTGAGTCTTGAACACAGTGCGTAAGTGACAGGGCTGGGCTCAGGATGCAGATAGTCTGGCCTCATGAATTAAGCAGCCATCGTCGGTTAGTCCACTGTGAACAGCTATGTGAACAAACTCTCAGGGTCACTAATCACCACGGACACGAAAATCAAAACAATAAACTATCATCTTCCACCCATTAGGATCTCTGTCATGTGAACAAGAGCTAGTTGCTGGTGAGGGGGGCGGAGAGAAGGGAACCCTTGTGTGCTGTTGGTAGTGATGTAAATTAGTGCAGCTATTATGGAAAACAATATGGAGAATCCTCAAAAAATTAAAAATAGAACTACCATATGATCCAGCAATTCTACTTCCGGGCATAGAGCCAATGGAAATAAAATCAGTATGTGGAAGAGTTACATGTACTTCTATTTTTGGCAGCATTATTCACAATAACTTGACTTGGAATCAACAGATTAATGGATGAAAAACAATATGGTGTATATGTACAACAGAATACTATTCAGCCCTAAAAAATAAGAAAAGTCTCTCATGTGTAGCAATGTGGATGAACCCAAAGGACATTATGTCAAGTGAAAATAACCAGGCATAGGATGAAAAATATCACTCGATTTCTCTTACATGTAGGGGCTAAAGAATCACAGAAGCAGAGCAGATTGGTAAAGGCTGAAGGCTGAGAGTGGGTAGAGTTGGGAAATGCAGGGACATTCGTCAAAGGCTACCAAGTCTCAGCTCGATAGGAGATATAAGTTTTAGTGATTTACTGTGCAGCATAGTGAGTGTAGTTAATAAAAATTAATTGCATATTTCAAAATTATTAAGGGTCAATTTTAAATATTCTCACTGCAAAGAAAAAGATAAGTAGGTGAGGTGGTGGGTGTGCTAATTATCTTGCATTAATCTTTCTATGGTATCTGCATTTATCAAAACATGACATTGTACCCTAAAAATATATACAATTATTATCAAGTAAGAATTGATTAATTCAACAAATTTAAAAATAAACAATAAAATTACCCCCCACAGGGTCAAACGTGGAACTAATTATCAAGGACGTGAAAATACTCCTCTTCAGAAGAATACCCCTGCCAGACCGACCGTACTGTGTGCTCCCTGAAGCCACCTTTGATTTTGTTTTGAGAGGCATAAAAAGGAAATATTAAACTAAAACTTCAGTCTTATAATTTCCCCGGTCTCCTCTCTGCCTGACTTTTTTTCTTGTGTCTTCTCACTGGCCCCCAGACTTTGATCTCTTATTCTTAAGGGAGTCGGGGGCTGAAGACACGTCTTCTTACAGCTGTTCCAGGCTGAGAGGGGCTGATGTTGCCAGCTCGGGACCCCCGAGCACCCCAAGCAGCGCCATGTCAGACTCCACCCTGCTGACCCCGCTGCTCCTCCCCAGCAGGGCTGCGGGGCAGGGGCGGAGCACGGCTGGGCCTCATGGAGCTGCTTATAAGACCTGCGCCGACACCTCCTCTCACACGAGCAGCAAAAGTGGGACCCGGTTTCCATGACATTCTCACTTGTCACGCGAATCAGACAGCACAAGATAATCGTGATGTTATCATGAAATGTTATGATTTTGTTATAATCGTCATTTGGGGGAAATCTAAAATCAGAACCTACTTTTCAAAGTCTTTCGGGTAATTTACTCCAAGATTCCACAGGGTAGAGTAGCTGAGGAAAAGAGGAGTAGGTTTTTGTTTCTATTCTAACAGCTCGAAGACTGCTGCTTTTTGCCCTGCGCGAGGGGCTGAGTGTCTCCCCACCCCAAAGCCACACATAGGCGCCTCAGGTCCTCTGTGCAGCAGAGCGGGAGACAAGGCCATGGGAGGCGTCTGGGTCATGGATAGTGCCCTAGCATTTGGGTTAGTGCCTTTCCCGCAGGGTAGGTTAGTTATCATGCCAGTTCGCCCATTTCCCGTTTTTATTCACACCCATCGCTTGCCCTGCTGCCTTTCTGCCTAAGATGTTGCATGTGGCCTTCACCAGATGCACCCACTCAAGCTTGGATTTTTAATCTCTAGAACGGTGAGCTCCAGTAACCCTCTGTCTTTATAAATCAACTAGCTGCCAGTGCTCTGTTACAACAACAGAAAGCGGACTAAGACACCCAGCCCTGGGACTGCTCTGAACACTGGCCACACATCAGAGTCAGTCTCGATAAAGCAAATTCTTTCCACCACACCCATTTGCATGGAATATCTTCTTTCCTCTGTGGCCAGACAGGATGATGGAGACTCTGAAATGGTTTTGTTACACAGCTGCCTAGAGACATTCATCTCGCACCATCTAATGGTTTCTCCCTGGGTCTGCTGGGATGCTTCTTTCTAATGGACTTGGTCACACACAGGCGCTGGTGACTAACGCAGTCCCTCAGGACCCCACTCCTGCGTCCCGTGAGTGCCCCTTGCTGGTGCCAGGGTCTGCCAAGCACGGCGTGGACATGGCTCCCGGATCAGTCTATGACGTTCTTGGGCAGCCATGTTTTTGCAGCCGAGGCATGTGGATTTGCAAGTGTCCAAGGCTTTTTGGCCTTAGCCAAGTGGTGGAACCTGGATGCCAGGACTGTGTAAGGACTCAACCACATCACGCTATTTTGGAGACTTTTTTTTTTTAACAAGAAAGAAGGAAAATAGCTCTTTTTCACTTCCTAGTGGGGAAAAATCTCTCAGAGAAGTCGAACTAGAGAAGAACTTCCAGGGATCAATCTTTTAAAATAAAATGAACCAAAGACACGGGGTTCTCATCGCAGCCCTGAAGGCTTTAGCAGTCCCCACCAGTGTGAGCAAGCTCGGGCGGGAGGGCTGGGGGCCGTGTGCCCTGGAAGGTCTCCTCCCTCCACGGGAACACACTTCCTGGCTGTGACGACACTGTCCCCGGTAAGGTGCCTCCCAGGGGAGAATAGCAGTAAGGAGGGATGCGGGTCTCCATGCCAGGAGGAAGGTGGGGGTGGGCGAGGCGGCAGAGGACAGAGCGAGTGACTGCTGGGCCAGCCGCTTCTAAGAGGGATCACAGTAACAAGGCATATAGGCCTGGCCGAGGGGGAGTGCCCGGTGGGCTAGGCGGGCTGCGAATGGAGTCCCGCCCCACCGGCTTGTGCAGGTAGCCTGAGGCTTCTGACAGGATGCAACTTCGCAACCTCACCAGGCGGCTCTCATTGCCTTCCCCTTCACCCTCCCAGCTGGCTCCCGCCTGGTCCCCTACCCCGCACCTGTGTGTCGAGGCTGCTCCGCCCTCTCTGCCTGTGTTTACCCAGCAGTCCCCAGCAGGGCTCTGTGCACTGAGCATTTACTATGTGCAGGAAACGGGCCGGGTGTGGGCCCCCTTGCTGAGCAGAGACTCACCGTGAGACGTCTGTTCCTGTGAGGCTGCCATGTGACAAGCCGGGACCCGCACAGGACACCCTTGGGGCTGGGATTGGGAACCAAGAAGCGCCGAGCAGGAAAGTCAGGAGAGCTCTGAGGAGGGACGTGGAGAGGGCGGAGGAGCGGCCCTGCGTGCAGTCAGCAAGGCGTGTGGGGAGGCAGATGCGGACGGAGCAGCAGCAGCCCACGCGAGACCCGAGGCACTGGGGCGGAACGGCAGGCAGGCCCTCTGCCAGGCGGTGACGCGTGCTGCACACCCGCCATCATGTGACCGGGCAGCCCTCCTGACCTGTCCATCACGGGGAGGGCTCCCGGGGACCAAGGCTGACGCCGCGTGTGCAGCGCCCGGCGAGCCCCATCCCGCGGGCAGCGCTGCCCCCTGCTGGCGAGCAGCGGGATCGCGCCGTGAGAACCGCGCGGCCGCTCGGGCCTCCCAGGCGCTCCTTCCCGGCCGGTGTGAGCCCGCACGGTGCACACGCATTTCCACACACGGCTGCGCACAGAGTCTGGGCGAGGACACGGGTGACCTTGAAACGCATACGGGCCTGAAGCTAAGTTGATTTTGGACTCGGTACTGTTGTGTCTAGAGTTTATATCACACACACACACATACACACACACACACACACACACACACACACGGGAAGGGCTGTGTGATCGTTGTGACCAGAATCTGAAATTGCACTGCTGAAAATTGGCCCAAATAGATCTGGCTTTCACGACACAGCGGGTTGTCCGCTTACTTTTAGGACAGAAAGCCGGGGACGGAGGGAGCTTTTATTATTTCTCTAACATCTGAGTATTTGCATTCGTAAGTGAGATAAAACATTTTAAAAGGTGATGATGAAATATATTGTTAAGTCAGCTGTGTGTGGTCGCCGACGTGTGTAATCCCAGAACTCTGGAGGCAGAGGCAGGAGGACGGCACATTCAAGTCCTGCTTAGGTGACTTAGTGACTTGGCAAGAACCTGTCTCAGAATAAAAAATACAAAAGAGCTGGGGATGAAGCTCAGTGGGAAGGCGCCTCAGGTCCACTACATATACACATCTTTAAAGTAATAACATTTAAATGCTTTTTTGGCCTGTATTTTCTGATTTCTCTGTAGTATATATTTCTGCATTTCTCAACTAATCCTTTTTAGTGAAGCACAGATGTATACTCTATTGAAATTCCAAAATATGGCAAGTTAAAAAAAAAACAAACGCCTATTTTTTAAAGAGATGAACACTCACATTTGCTTTTGATTTTCAACGGCTCCTTCTTGCTTCCAGCTCTGCCTGGAGTGGGGAATATTATCATGCCGGGTTTGCAGAAGATGTGGCTGAGGCCAGGCAGTTAGGGATGCGCTCGGCACCCGGCTGCTCATGGTGGAGCTGGGGTTTGGACCCGGGTGTGGGCTCCCAGCCCTGCGCCAGCAAGAGCCGGGCAGCCATGGAGCAGGCGCCCCTCTGCACTCTGCAGGCGGCCTGTGGCTCGGGAGGTTCTGGGAGAGGAGGGTGTGGAGGATGTGTGTGGACCTCTCCCAGCCCTGGTCCAACCCGACAAACACAGTGCCATCCACAATGGACTCCAGTCCCGCTCCCAACAGACTCCAGTCCCATTTCCAACAAACTCCAATGCCATTTTCAAGAAATGCCAGTTCCCACTTGGGCACTCAAGTGTCCAGGGAAGCTGGCCATCCTTGCTGTCCTGGTGGGCTGTCCAGTGGACACACAGCCTGACCCTGTAGTCGCCAGTCGGCTTGGCAGGGGAGGCCCAGAGCTCCTTCCGTCTGGGCTGCTGTTCCTGGCTGAGAGAGCTTATCAGGAGGGAGAATGACAGGTGTCAAGGAACCCAAGTGTGAAATCTGGGAGAAATTTTGCAGATGAGACAGACTTGGGGGAGCTGGGAGCTCTTTGACGTGGGAGAGAGAAAACTAGAGACAGCGCTGACTTCCTTCAGCCCCGGCGTAAAATGCCACCCTCCTTGCACACGACCTGCACACATCACTAGACGGCTCATGATACCTAAAGCAAAAGTAAATGCTGTGCAGATAGTTGTTAAACTGTATTATTTGGAGGAATCATGACAAAAAAAAATCGGTGCCTATTTAGTACAGATGCAAATTTTTTCCTGAATATTTTTGATCCTAGGTTGGTCGGATCTGCGGATGTGGGATCTGTGGGTGAGAACCGACGGTACTTGGGGTACGACTCAAAGGAATGTAACTCTGCCGTTTTTTCCCAGATGTAGGTGGAAACATCTTTAAAGACACCGTGTTTGTTATTTTAACTTCACAGCCGTCACTGGGGCAAAAAATCGAAAGAGCTTTTAAATCTCAACCCCTACAGTCTCAGGGCCCGGATGAGAACAAGTCTCGATCTCGGAAGCCTCAAGCTGAAACTCGCCCTGATTCTCCGCAGGGCACATTTTCAGTCCGGCTGAGACTGCAGAGGCAGAGGCCAAGTTCAAGGTAACAGCTTGAAATTTTAAGTGGTAGCGTGAAGAAATTATTGCCGTATCTGTGGGTTTAAGTTGCAGTATGTGAATCAGGGGAACTCTGATTTAGTCCTCCATTTTTATATATCTGAACAAGGGAGCTATTTCTGGCAGGATTGCTAAAGTGAACTAAATCCCTTGAGGGCGTAAGAAGCCTGCGCTGGAACGTCTTCGCCACTTTGAAAAGGGCGAAGGGAAAGTAGCAGTGGGAAGGGAGTGGAAAGCGCTCAAATCTGTTCTGTGCGACTCTGCCCTGACCAATTCCTCAGTCCTGGCTCTCTCTACAGTATTCCAGGGTTCTCCGGGAATGGGGGGTGCAAACTGCTCCCCCAAAGTGGGCGGCACGAGGCAGTCACCTGAGCCGTAAAAGGGACCCCGCCATGGTCATCGTGCAGTTGCTCGATGGCGCCACCAGAGGGCGCGCGTCGCACACAGCATCGTCGGAGCCGCCACCTGCGACCGTGCCCCGCACGCTCGTGTGCCCCGCACGCTCGTGAGCCCCGCACACTCGTGAGCCGCGGACGCTCGTGAGCCCCGCACGCTCGTGAGCCCCGCACACTCGTGAGCCCCGCACGCTCGTGAGCCCCGCACACTCGTGAGCCGCGGACGCTTGCTATGCGCTGGCGCCTTCCTGCCCGCCTTTCACACCCCTCCACTGGAGAATCACACCATCACGGGGGTTCAGGGGTGTCACTGTTTAACGGAAGTAACTGAACCCCAGAGAACCAGTAAGTTCCACTGGTTTAAAAAGCAAGTGAAGCCAGGTCTGCTGGCACCGCCTGTGGGTTGTCTCAGCGCTCAGGAGGCTGAGGCAGGACGATCCCTCAGGAGTTCGAGCCTAGCAACATGGTGAGCTCCAAACTCAAAACCAGTGAACATTAAAATCAGCTAAACATTTTAAAACGTTCTTAAAAAGCAATGAGTTCTCTAGATGCCAAAGCCAGTATCTTTAACAAAGCTTCCAGAAACGGCTGGGAGGCACACAGGAAGCCTTGTGAGTGTTACAGTTACCTTCACTGCAGATGGCCGAGACATTACCGAGTGAAGCCAGGAAGGAAGAGGAAAGAGCACGAGAGAGGCCTTCCCAAGAGCCCCTTCGCCAACCCGGGATGACAGAGGCCACCGCAGGAGGGAGCCGTGCGCTGTGCACGGAGCTCGGCTGAGAAGCTGTGACTACAGATCCTGCTGCTCTCCGAAAGGCCTTAAATGGGTTTTGCAAAAGAGGATTTCTGTGGCCAACAAGCAAGAAATGGTACTTAATGACACTCTGGGTCTATCACTCAAGGCCGCATTACCGAAGGTCAGGGTGTGGAAGTCGAGGGTAGCAGTTCTCCGTGGGGGCAAGTCAAGAGTCCTTATTGCCAGGCACGGCGGTGCCCACCTGTAGTCCCAACATTCAGGCGGATGGCAAGTTCGAGCCCAGCCCGGGCAACTTGGCAGAGGGCCTGGGTTCAGTCCGCGGTGTGGCGAGAAACAAAACAACAGCACTCAGCCCCTACTGCAGCCCTCCAGGGCATCTTCCTCTCCCTTCGCAGGAGCTGTTAGCATTTTTAACTCTGTGCGTCAGCGTGTAACCCAATTCCGCCTGTGTGTGGTTTACGGCCTTGTGTGTCCCTGGCCTGCTGGCTCGTGGGCTCTGGGAGGGCACAGAGTGTGCGTTTTGCCGACCGCCAGGTCACCCGTGCTGGGTGAGGCACCAGGCGTGGAGCTGTCCCTCAACGTTTGTGGAATAAATCAGTGACGTAAAACCCAGACAATGGCCACTGTCCAAGCAATATTTCTAAACAGACTACAGAGTACGGCCTGAGCCCCGGGGCCCCGGGGTGGCCGGCACCTGCAGGACAAGATGTCCCTGGCCACGGGGACCTGGTCCTCTGCCCTGCACCGCCCTCCTCCCAGCGGGATTCCCGCCGACCTGGGGGGGTGCGAGGCATCCTGGGTGTGTGCACCGTCATGTTTATTAATAGAGCTGCTGAGACACCTCGGGGACCCAAAAAGAGCAACCAAGTGATGGGGTGCAAATCTCGGTGTTAGCTGGTGCTGAGAGACGACGAGCGTGGCTGGGGTTGGTCACAGACACAGCTGTGGTGGCCTGGTGCCTGAGCACAGAGGCCTGTTGTGGGCTGGGGATGAAGGCCAGCCAGTAGGATCCACGAGCCCTTGTGGGCTTTGGGGCTCCGGCGCGGTTGGGTGATTTTCTCCACTTAGCATCCATGGAGATTTTGAAGGCAAGTGAGGTGCTGCTTGGGGAACCCCACTCTGGAGCATGTGTGCTGCCCCCAGGGGAGACTCCCAGCAGCCTCTGGGCCAGGCTGAATGCTTTCCTGCCACCGAGTGGCACTGCTCTTTTTCATACAAGGAAAAGTCTCTTTTAGGAGGAAACATATCTAAGGGTTTACAGAAATGCTTAGACATCTGCCCTCCACATCGGCCCTCTAGTTTTCTGACCTCTTTTTTTTTTTCCAGCTAAGACTCTGCTGTCTGTCTGAGCCACTCTCTAGTAGAAAGCGTCTTTTCTTCCTACCAGTATGAAAACTCCATTTATCATCTCTGATCTGTGGTTCCCTGGGATGCATCTAAGTACGGACTGTTTTGCAATTCATCCACGGCGGCCATCAGTGTGCTCTCCCAGGCTCAGGAGTTTGTATTCTCCTTCTCTTCTGGAATAGCCGTGAACATATTTAACTTTGCCTCTTTCCTATTCTATTTGCTTTCTCTGAGGCTTTCCAGTATCTTCTCCATATCTCTTTACTTGTCTTTTGTATTTCCATCTCTCTGTGCTTCATTTGGACGGATTTCTTCAATTCTCTCTACTGTATCTTACAAAGTCGAATTCCCGAATGAGTCAGTATTTCAGCTTATTATTTCTCTCATTTAATCAGGCTTTTATCTCCTGGGCAGCGCTTCCATGGCGCCCGGGCTCTGGCTGTGTACAGATGTTTCTGACAGCGAGATACCACAGTGGAGATCATCTGGTCCAGACGGCAGAATGAGCGGACATGGGACGGTAACGGCGTGGTACACGTGGGAGAGAATTTGGAGGAAAGTCAAAAGCTGCTTGATTTCAATCTGGGCGGTGAATCTGAGATATTCACACTTACGGACGCATGTTGTAACTCACAACAAAATGTTTATATTTGTAAGGTCATCTCCTTATGCTGTTTGGGAGAGTTTGACTAAATTTAGATTTGGGCTTTAGGAAAGTAGAGGGCGTTGGGGCCAGGATGTCCCAGTGTGACCCTTCTGATAACGTGACCCTGTTACCCCAAGACTCACGAAACAAAACTGCTTCTCTTGGTGTCATCTTCCTTTCTGGAACACATTGAGTTGGATTTGGCTTTCTTTTCCTTCTGGCAATGACAATATCTAGTCTATAATCATATTCATTTTGCACATGGCGATAAAAACATTCAATTAAATTCCTCAGCTCACAGGATCAAAATCCACCAGTGAATACACAAAGCTGACATAATGGTCTACCCTGGAAAACTGGTTTACAAGAACAGCAAATTACAGTTGTTAAACTCTCCACAGGAGGCCTCTGCTGATGTTCCAAACACAGAAGGCAAAGGCTGGTTAGAAGTAGAAAGAAAGAATTGGGGGGAATGAACTGAACTTGCAGTTTAAACATTGAAATGAATCACAAGATTCACTGTAGTGCCACCTCTGATACATATTAGATTCGGCTCTGTGACGCGGCACACATTTGTAGCAACACACAAAAGACAGATGGGCAGAGACAAGCCAAAGCTGAAACACCATGATTCCGGCAGCAAGGTCCCGGCCATCAGTCTTGTGTTCTGAATACTTGCTCGGTTCTGCTTTGGCTGAAATCATCTAGCCCTGGAGGAAAGGCATCTAGCGGACAGGCAGCACCTTTCCTTTGCCACTTTCTCCTCCTTTCATTCCTGCTCATTCGCTGTCAGAGGCGTGGCTAACGGCATTCCAAGGGGTTGCTTGATCACGGCCTCATCCAACTTGAGTTCCGAAGCTACAGAAAAACAGACAGACTGAATACAGTACCCTGTTTATCAGAGATAAACAGGTTTGTGGGTGTGGTCTGGACTCGGTGCGAGCTGTGGTTTCCTACCGCTCCACCCCCCCGGACTCCCTGCCTGGGCTAGGCTGGACTCTGGGGCGCGGGCTCTGCTGTAAAAGCGGTTCCGAGAGGGAACACGAGCAGGGCCGCGGCCAACAAGAACGGCCGTCCTCACTCACTCTCTCCAGCTGGGGACATCACCCTGCAAGTCTAGAGGGACGAGGGGGTAGGGTCCGTGTGCCACTCTCAAGGGTCCAGGTCACCCACGGACTGAGCAGACGTTACCTTCTTTATCTGATACCCTGGGCGCAGCCAGTTTGCTTATGGAGTGACTGATTGGTCTTTTGAGATAGGTTCTCACTATGTAGCAGGCTGGCCTCTATCTCACAGCGACCCTCTTGCCTCAACCTCCCAAGTGCTGGGTTCACAGCTGTGCACCACCACCCCCAGCTCAAAGTTTAATTTTTGATTGATTTTTTTTTCTAGTTCTAACTTATGTAACCACGGCATTATAACTTACATAACCACGGCATGGACGTACCGGGGGGGACAGATATTCCTGGCTAATGACTTATTTGGCTAACAACTCGGTTGTTAAATGAGGAACGTCTGTATTCTTTTTCCTGGTTTTTAAAATTCCTGCTCGGTTCTGTTGCCTTATTCACAGAGAGAAGCAGCGAAGTCAGAGGAGACAGTCAGACCACCCCTTACCTGGGGGACGGAGCGACGTCTGTGCTGGGGAAGTATGTTCCTGAGAACAGTGATTGAAGTAGCTCCGGCGGGTGGCGAGACGGCGGAGGACTCAGAATGAGGTCGGGATGAGCTGCAAATTTCGGCTGAGTCAGCGCTGTCCCTCCCTGTGCTACAAGGTGAGCAAAAAATGAAAGGTGCGGGTGCAGACTTTTCAAATGGTTGCTGTGTGCAGACTTTTCAAATGGTTGCTGTGTCCATTTTACTTCCAAATGCAAATTTTCCTCCCTGTTAAACTTTTTGTGAAACACAGTAATTATAGAGTGAGAGAAAGTTGCAGAAATGCTACGTGATACACAGAAAGGGGTATGAAGGAGAATAATCGGGAGATGGATATGATCAAAACGTTACCTGCATGTATAAAAATACCATACCCAACCCAATAGGTTGTAAAAATAATAAACACTAATAAAATATACTCGAAAAGCAAGGCATTCATTAAAAGGGGGAGTCCCCCAAAATGTTACAGAGGTACCACATACTCCCACCCACTGTGTCCCAGTGATAACAGAGCTATATGAACGTGACTTTAACACAATTTCAGAACCAGAAGACACTTGGTACAATCTGTGACCTTACTCACCACTTGATATACACCTATTTTTGTGTGTGCATGTGTGTGAGTGTGCGTGCATGCATGTGCACATGTTTACTAAATGCGTAGAGTCACAGAGCCGCCACACGGAAGCCGCCACAGCAATGTGCCATCACCATCGCTTCCCTCGTACTTCCAAGTTTTCATCAAGTTTAATAATGAGTGGTCTCTTACTAAAATAATAGACCGCGGGTAGAACACACTTTTCTGATCAAATCCTTTGCCCTAGGACCAGTGGGCTTTTTCTCGCCTGGAAAGAGTCTACTATAATTCCACACAAAAATTGTAAAGAGGAAATAAGCCACCTTGAGGCTTCTGATGCTGCAGGTGGAAATCCCTGAGGTGGGTCAGCTCCGCTCTGGCCACCTGCGCCGACACGGCCTGGTTGGTGGCTGTTCAAAGCTGGGGCCGAGGTGGCGCCCTTCAGCGTGTCTGCCTCCTGGCACCCCAAGACGTCTGGCTCTCAGCCGGGGCGGCCCTCCTGGTCCTCACCCCGTCCCTGCCTCCCCGGGAGCCACGGCAGCGCCCGGTTCCATCACACGGGGGCCTGGCCAAGCAGAGGGCGCGCTGGGCTCCGGGGTCCCTGCTCCCTCTGTGAATGAAGCAAATGAGAAACAGGTCGAAGTTAGCAAAGTCCTAGAACTAAAAAGGTAATAAACCAAAAGCTTTAAGATAGTCATTGGGCAGGCTCAGTAGCTAAGACAAAGGAGTGAATCATTGACTAAATCAATAGAATTCACCCAATTTGAATGCGACAGAGAAGAGAAAGTAAAGGAATCCACGAACAGATCCTCGGGGGCTGTGGGGCAGCGACAGGAAGGACCTCTGTGGTCATGGCGTCATCCTGTGTGCCCTGGGACGTGTGATACGATTGTGTAAGCCGAACACACACACGCGCGCGCACACACACACACACAAGTCCAGGTAGGTCTGCGGAGCTCTGCAATCAATCACAGTCTGGATCAGTGTCCATATCCTGATATGATACTTGCTTTTGCTTCCTACCGTGCTACAAGGAAAGGAAGCAGGTGAAGCCTTCGTAGAGCATCTTCGGATCATTTCCTAAAACTGCTTGAGAAGCTAAAATTTTATCAGTACAATTTCAATTGTAAAAGGCAGATTTCCTCTCTGGTAGAGCACCCCATTCTCCGGGGAGGACCAGATAAATATCGGGGCTCCAGCAGAGAGAGATTAATTAGAAGACAGAGAGTTTCGATGAGTTATCGTGAACCAGTTCCCTCGTGTATATTATCACCAACTCCCTCCCTGTGCTCAAATGTGTGTCCAGGATTTGTGTGTCGATGTGTGTCAATCGGGCATGGGAAGAAACACAGACAGAGCCTGTTGTGGTGGTGCATGTCCGTAATCCCAACACTTTGGGGAGCTGAAGCAGGGGGGATCTGGAATCTGAGCTCGGACTGGGCAACTCAGCAACTTAGGAAGACCGTGTCTCAAAATTTAAAATAAATAAATAAATAAAAAAGAGCTAGGGGTGTGACTCAGCAGAGAGACCCTTGACTCAGCCTCCAGTGCCTCACAAACCCAATACAAAATACTCTTCAGGAATGATTATCAGGCAGGAAGAATTTAGACCTACAGACCCTCAAATAGCTGTCTGCGCTGCAGGCCAGATGAAGGCACCAGGGCTGGTCTGGGGCAGAAGAGGAAGGAGGACAGAGCTTGGCCCAGAGCCTGTATGTGGGTTTCCAAGGGGGGGATCGGGCGAGGCAGGGCAGGTGCCCTGTGCCAACTCAGGATTGGACTGTCTGGACAATTCCAGTGTGCTCTAGCGAAGGGGATGGGTCCAGCTGCCTGGAACCTGGTCCTGGGCTGACTTACAGCAGGGGACAATCAGCTGGTGTGAGAGTTTGATACAGGAGTCCTTCGAGTTGGTGCTCTGGATTGGCTGGTTTGTAGTCAAAGACACGATGGCAGAGGAGTTGGAGAACTCGAGCAGTGTCCCCAGGGCCAAGGTCCTAAATGTGAAAGGATCAAAAATTCAGAAAATAACACATAGTCACTACCCTCCCATCTGGTTCTGCTCATCGCCCTCCTTTGTCCCTGCTGGACACGGGCATCCCCAGCCCCAAACATGCACAGCAGGAAATAATGAGAAATCCAGGGGAAGGGTGGTCTCCGTGGGACAGACTGGAACCAGGAAGTAAATTAACAAGGACCAGAATACCAACTTAAATGCACACTAAAGAAACAGAGACCTTAAGGTAAGCCTGCATGAACCACGCCTCCTTGTCACGCACAGCAGGAAGGTCTCCCTGACAGGAGGAAGACGCTGGTAACTTGCCCCTCTGGGCTAGTCGGAGAGCCGGATGTCCGCCTCACCCAGGAGCTCCTTAGGAATGCGGGTCGCAGGCTTCCCCTAGACCTGCGGATCAGATCAGCCTGTGAACAGAATCCCACCTTCAGTTCTGAGCTCTGTCTTACTTAGTGATTCCTGCGCTCTCTGAGTCCTGGTAGCTTTCCTCTATTCCTGGATGAAGCTGTGTGGGTTGATTGTACCTAAGATAACCTAGGAAGCATCTGAATGTGCGATGAAGGACGCTGTGTGCTGTGGTTTAGATGTAAAATGTCCCCCAACGTCTCACAGGTTTGGAGGAGGATTGGATCACGGGGAGCCGAGCTCCCTAGTGGACTCGTCCATGGACACATCCACCACCGAATGTGCTGATAGGAGGTGGGGCCTGGTTGGAGGGGCCCCTGGGGGCGTGACCTGGAAGGGTGTGTTCTTGTCCCCACAGCTCCTCCTTTCTCTGCTCCCTGGCTGCTGGGGATCTAACTGCTTTCCTCTGCCATCTGCCATCTGCCATGCGTTCCTTCCTGCCTGGGAGCCAGCCATCCAGGAACTGAAACCACAAGTCAAAATCAACCTTTCCTCTTCTAAACTGTGGATGTCAGGTATTTTGTCCCAGTGATGAGAAAGTGACCGAGACAATGCATTTCCAAGACATTTTTATAAAGTATGCACTTTAAGTTTTCCCTAAGGGCCCATTACAACACGGCTGGAATTTGAGGGTGCCCTGGCAGCCTCCTATCTCCATTCCCAAGCAGTGATGGACTGGGCAGTAGGTGTGTCTGCTCCCCCAGCCTCCTGGGGACCTCTGAACCCAGCTGGAAAGAGCTGACCTTCTCGGAGGAGCTGGGCCTTGGGCAAGAACGTACAGATACTGCCGAGCTCGTAAATGGAAGTGTGGGTACTAATTCTGCCCAAGGAGACTCTTCTGAGTTCTGATTCAATTAACACAGGGCCTTGTTTTTCCATTCTTGCCAGGTTCCATCCATCTCCTCAACTGATGAGTCATCGTGGCCCTTTTTAATGAATCTTCCTTAGAGACAGGTGTTGGGTTTTTAAAGGTATTCTGGGCAGTGTTTTAAGAAGCTTGCCTATTTCTCAATCTGATCTCTATCACACTGTTTCAAAATCAGCCCCTGGTGATGTTTCCCATGATTTCAGTCCGTGGTTACAGATTTCATACCAAAGACAAAGAACTAGCGCTATTCTCTCAATGATACGCTAACATCTCAAAAAGAGAATGCACTGGGCTAGTGTGAGAAACCCACTTAGTCAAAGAGTTACACAACTCCTGATTATATTCTTCCTCCTAGTTGCGGGAGGACACGACCTGAGAGCTATGCACAGTGTCCCCAGCAGGCTAAACTTACTGCAGGGCTGGAGACCATCTTCAATCTTCCCTCTATGTAGGCGCCATGCACAAGGCAAAACTAGCTCAAGAAAGTAGCTGCAGGAGGCCTCAGTTCCAGAGTGCTTCATTCCTACAATTGCAGTAAAGAATTTGGACCAGCTTATGCCCCAGGTAGCATTTTCCCTCTGGTGAAATGAAAAGCGAGTCCACGCATCATCCCTGTGAGCCCTCCCACCCCACACCTTGGTCTCGCCGTCCTGTGAGCTGGTATGGCCGATCTTGGGGCAGATGGGAGCCAAGCCCTCCGGCCAGGCCATGGGGCCAGGCCAAGGGGTACCTGGAAGCCAGGCGGCTAGGACTGCACTCGTCAGGGGATGACTCCTACCGAAGACAGATTATTCACACCCGTGCGAGTCTCTCCACCTGCCTCAGATACCAACATAGTCACCTCTGCTATGTGGTGTGGGGCTGCCTATGCTCACTTAGCTGGAAATCATCGAGGATTTTATAGTCAAATCCACGAGACCAAACCCTGTCCCACACAAATCGCCCAAATTGTTTCCACCCTATCCTAAAAGTAATACCCAGGCCTACACCACGCAACAGAATTGAAGCCCTTCTGGGACCCATAGTGTTGTCACGTGGACCGCAGCCGCAAGGGGGCGCTGCTGAACCCAGCCCAGCGCCGTCCCCACCGCGCAGGCGCAGGGGCGGTGCGAGTTCGGGTCCGGCCTCACCCGTGCCGTATCTGAACAAGCCTGGCCCACAGGTGTGTGTAATCCTCAGCATACGCCCCCCGAGATTTAAGAAACTCATCTTTTTGGTGCGCTGCCCCTGAGCTACATCTGTAGCCCCTTTTATTTTTAATTGTGAGTCAAAGTCTTCCTAAATTTCTTTTAAATTGGTGATCCTCCTGCCTCAGCCTCTCAAAAGTTGGGGTTACAGGCGTGCACCACCATGCCCAGCTCAGACACACATTTTTAACAGATCGCACTTTGAACAGTCCTGGGTGACCAGCCCAGGTGTTCTTGTCCTTCCACACCGGGAGGACCCTGTGCTGGACTTGGGCCCTGCTCTGCCAGGGCACCTGATGGTCCCCTCCCTCCCCTCTCCCCGAGGGCTTCCTCCGCCAAGAAAAGGATCCGAGGTCTCACCCGTTTCAAGTGAGCTAGACCCCTCCTTCCCCACAGACACACACATGTCCTTTGGGGATGCTTCCTGTCTCAGCCTCCTCCAGGCACCCAGTGTTCTCGTTTGCCCTCTTCTCCCTCTTAGACCTGCTCCTGGGCCGGTGTCCTGAGGCCTGGTGACCAGCTGTGTTATCGCCCACGCTGCTGGACAGGTGCCTCACAGGACCTCAAACCTCCTGAAGGGGCCCACGGTCGCCCTGGCCACTGGGCGACCGGACACAGACAGGTGCTGCCCCTACAGGCTGCTGTGGGCACCGCAGTCTTTCTTAAACCTGCCCTGGTCGCTTGCTTGAGACAGGGTCTCTCTCAGTTGTTCTGCTTGGACTTGTGATCGTCCTGCCTCAGCCTCTGACCCAGCCCTGATTGTGAACTCAGCTGGTTCCTGAGACCCCACTCACCGCCTAAGACCAGCCTCAGCTGGTTCCTGAGATCCCACTCATCAGAAGTAAATGAAAACAGAAATTTTTCTTGGTTTCTTGCAAGAAAATGTCTGGAAGCCCATGGCCAGGCGTGTCCTCGATGAGAGTCCAGTGCGTTTCTTTCACCCTGAGAGACGCGATGGCTCAGACCGCCTGGCACAGGATGGAGTCGGGGAGGTGAGCATGCTCCAAATGCCTGAGTTGCCCTGCAGGTGCCCCTTGAAGCAAGAGGCCTGTGCTCCCTCCTGAAACATGTCCCGTGTTTCTGCGTGCTGTTCAGTGGCCTTAACACTGCTGCCTAACCGTCCCTTTTCATTACAAACACCCTCCTTAGGGTTGAAGAAATTACAGCTCATTATCTTGGCTAATTTGCATGCTTCCTAATTATCTTCCTCGTTGCAAAACACCAGAATCCAAACGTTCAGCAGTAAACAATGATTTAAGTCTGAAATAAACAACTTCCCTTATTCTCATTCATGCGATTCTCTAGCTCGTTGCCAGACCCCAGCTGCAGAGAGAAATTCACTTAGGAAAACCGAGCTGGAGGTCTTGGGGGGCTCTTCTCTCCCCTGCAGCTTTGAGCCAGGAAGGGGGTGTTTAGACAAAGACAAAAGCCACACAATAGAATGCCCTTTGTCTGTGAACCGGAAATTTAAAATGCTGTGTTGCCTGCAGATTTTCTTGCTGGTAAATTCCCTCTTCCCGGCCCTGAGAATTCCGGAGCGTGTTCGCCGGCTTGGGCTGAGGTGTTGGAGGGGCTCCGGGTCAGGAGAGGCAGAGCGTAGCAAGGAAAGCGCGCACCGTGCCGCACACACCAGGCCTGAGTCTGAAGCATCAACACCTGCCGCCTCTGCCCCGGCTGCCCGCTCTGCCGCGGTCGGAAGTGAAGTCATCATCCGATGTCTTTTCTCCTTGGTCTTCATTTCCCTTTTCATCCTCCACTGTAGCTATTCCAAACACAGCGCTCCCTGTGTGTCGGTAGACCTAGCTTTCCCAAGGTGTCCAGAAACTCCCTTCACCCTTGGCCATGACCGTCCTGCTAAGAGGTTGCTGTGAAGGTCAAGGTCAGGCTTTGTCCTCATGGAGAATGTTGTAGAAGATTCTCCTTCTTGAGGAAGCCCGGCCCCCCACGGATTTCCATGCCGCCTTCTCTGACCTTTCCCCGGGGAGCCTTCGCTAATGCAGACTGGGTGCCGTTGCTTCCCGAGCTTCTGACTCTGCCTCCTATTTCACACGCATTTAGGCTGCAGTGAATGGACATCTGGGTGAAAATTTAAGCAGCTCGCTTTGGGTCCTGCCAGTCACAGAAGTGTCCCAAGAAAATGAGAAGGACCAAGTCTATCCAGACATTGTGTAGGAACATTTTTAGTACATATACAATTTAAAGGAGTAAAGATTATTTTGGTTCATGGTTTTAGAGGGTTAAGTCTGTTGTTGGCTGACTCAAAGGCAGAAACGTCATGGCAGAAGGGCATGGTGGAGGGAAACCGCTTACCTCCTGGCAGCCAGGAAGTAGAGAGAGAAGAAGAGAGAGGAGAGAGGAAAGAGGAGAGAGACAGAGAGAGAGAGAGAGAGAGAGAGAGAGAGAGAGAGAGAGAGAGAAGAGAGGCATCAAGGAGAAAAATATACCTCTAGGCCACGCCCCTGTGACCTACTTTCTTCAACTGGGCAACTCCTCTTAACAGCATATTCAGCTACAAACTCATTAATGGGTTAATCAATTATGCTATTTGTATCCCCATGGTCTAATAAACTCCCAGAAGTCTTGCCTCTGAACACATGAGCCTTTTGGGGGACACTTTTTGATCCAAAATACAATGTTACGGCTTCACTTGTATGATAGGATCTTTTTATTCAAGAGCTGATGTTATCTGTGTTGAGTTTTCTCCTATTCAGTACAGTTTCCTATTCATTAGTTATTAATTAGCAGTATGCTCTGGCAACATCTGTAGGGCTTTCTCCAAATACGGGTGTCTGGTCATCTTTTCAGGCAGACTGCATAAAACCCAAGGGCACACGGATCATTTTCTCCATTTGGAGAGTTTTAGATCTCAGAACTGTACAACATCCTGAAAAAGATGTTGAGTTCAGTATACACAAGGTACTGCAATACAGGATGAAGTGTTCCAAGAAACACACTTTTATTACTATTATTATAATCCTATTATCATCCTCAACCTGGTGTGTTCCAAAAGAGCACGGGTTATTAAAATTAAAAGGCAGATAACAAGCCAGGGAGCAATATTTGCAATAATTGTAGGAGACAATGAGATAATATTTTAGTACAGAGTTCATAAATGTGAATAAGAATGGTAGAAGTTTCCAGGAGTAAATGTGCTAATCATTACTTACAAAAGGAGAAACGCAAATGATGGATAAATAGGGAAAGGAGGTCATGGTGTGCCTACAATCAAAGAATTGAAAGTTAAGGTAATACTGAGGTTATTTTCAGACACATGTTATTTTTTATTTTGTTCAACGCTGTCTGAAGTACCAGGAAGCAGGCCCTTGCACCCTGCTTCAGAAAACGGACTAACAATGATTCCTACTTTGTGGACGCTATTGTACGGAACAATATTCAAAAACACGCATGTCCCCAGATATTAATTTTAATTAGGTTCAATAGTATTTTGAAAGATAAAACAGAAATAACCCTCAAGTCCAGCATTAGGGGAATGACTAAGTAAATTACGCTGTCTCTGCCAGAAAGCTTCCTGGTTCCTGCCTCCTCTCTGAGTACTCAGGATCTCTAGATCAACCCCCAGTGTCCTGTGACCAATCACTTAGCACTTACCTGCCTCTGGCTCCAGCTCCCTCTGCGTCCCTTAATTCTTTGTGGCAAGGTTACTTTTCGCTGATCTATCTCCACTACCAGCTCAGTGCGTAACTTTAAGTCAATATTCAGCAAATGTTTATGAAATTAATAGGAGCAAAATATGTATGGAATGCCCTGCACTCCTTAAAAGAATATTAAGAGCATGTCATACAGTTTAAAAATTCTCATGCAATAAAGACAAGTAGAAAAGGGCAGAGTGCATTTACTCCTACATTCATAACAATGGAAAAACTAACATTTAAGTGCTTTCTATGTTAAGTGCAATATATACGTATATAGACATGTGTAGTATATTTATACTTTTAAATCTGCATATTGATTCTTTGGGGTTTCATCCATGCTTTTATTTTAAGGCAGGTAACATTTTAATCCGCTTTACTGATTAATTTTCAAGCATTAAGAAGCCAAGTCAGGATGGTGCCGCCAGGAGGTCTGTCAAGGGCTCCCACCCAGGCTGCCTGCTCCTGGACGCTGAGCCCCTGGACACCTCACACCTTGTTTGAGGTGTGAACACAAGCCAAAAAAAAAAAGTCATCAAAAGCTTGTACTAAAAAAGTACAGTACAAAACTCACCAAACTTAACCAAGATCGGTTTTGCTTGATAATAAGGGGTTCGTTTTCCTTTATTATTAATTTTCTATATTGACCCTGTATGACATTCACAGTGGAAAAATAATAAATACTTTGAAAAGGAGAAGATCAGTGACAAATAAATGGACATGTATTCACAGTGAAATAAGAATCCGACCTAGGATGTACCCAAGGGGCCTGTTTTGTTGATACCTTAGAAAAACTTGTCCATGAACCAGAGCTGGAAGCTCTTGCTGGCAGCTCACCCCTGCATGCTGGATGCAAGCAGAACAGTGGCCGTAGATCCAAGCAACCTACCCAGAAATCGGATGTCTAGGGTGCACCTAAGCACAGCCAGTCCCTTTATCTGCAGATTCCACATCTACATATTCAACCTGCTTCAGAGTGAAAGTATTTTTAAAATACCTGTTTCTGTACTGCATATGTACAGATTTCTGGTCACAGTTCCCTAAAGACTATAGTACAATAACCATTTTTGTAGTATTGGTCTTGTGTTAGGGATTATAAATCATCTGTAGAGGATCTAAAGAACACGGGAAGATATGTGTAGGTTATGTGCAGATACTGCATTGCTTTATACAAGGGACTTGAGTATTTTGGATTTTGGTATCTGTGGAGATCCTGGGACCAAACCCCCATGGACGTCAAGGGACAACTGTATTTAGTGTACAGTTTGGTGCTGCTTTTGTTTTCATTGCATAGTGAGCATAGGGATTGAGTCTTCAATACCCAAGGCCTCTAAAGGTTTGTGTATGGGCAGATAAGAGATGTGTGCATCCCACAAGGTGGTGGTGAGGGGAGCTGGAAGTTGCAATAGATTTTCGGATCATAAACCCAGATGGGGATGGTGCAGAAGACCACCAAGGAGCTGTTTCCAGCCAAGTATTTGAGATACTTTCCTCTGATGGTATTAACTGGGGAAGTTGAAACTTGCATTTTGATGCCCATCACGCTGGGGAGGGGGTGACTGAGCCAGCAAGATGCAGCTGCACAGACTCCAGTGTGGCTGAGCACTTACTGAACACGAAACAGGTCTTGTTGACGTTTCACTGTAAGTTGCCATTAAATTCACGCTGATGCCGATGAAATAAGACTCTGCGACAGGCTAATGGTTTCCGGCCCCATGCTGGTGGCAGCTGAGATGTTTATTTTCCTAGCTGAGGCACTGATCCCACGGCCAGGGGTCAATTATAGAGACTACCAAGTGAATTACTACTCATTTAAAATATTTTCCAAAAACAGAGTTGGGTTTCACAATAATGTGCTCAACAGTCACAGAGTCTTTTTTAAGCACTCTGAATTCTCAGTAGGGCAGTGAACATAAATGCTGTTCATTTCAGGCAAAGTGAAACAGGAACGGTTTTCTGGTACGTGCCGCACACTTCTGCTTGGCACTGGGACTCAGAAAAGTGCAAACATAAGTGATTCATTTTTTCAACTTTGAGTGCTGAGACACAGAAAGAACCAGGATTAAAGAAAGGGCCATTACCAGGTTCCCTTCTCAAACTTCTAGGTTTTTCCCCGTAATATACTGAGGCAGGAGAGAGAGAAGGAAAAGCCTAGAGAAGAAATGGAGGGTCCACCACTCTGCAGCCTGCTTTCTGGTCTAGAGCTGAGTCATCTGGTTGCCATGGAAACATCTGGGCGAAACAGGAGGGTCCCCCACGGAGCTCAATTTCTGGGCTAGAGCCACCTTCAGAGCTAAACATTAGCCCAGGTCTAAACACAAGTGGAAAATGTAACCACATAACTCAGCTTGTGCAAAATACGTCCCTGGGGTTGCACCCAGAGGTCTTCTGCAGCCTTCTATGGGACCCAACCCTAATTACCATGTCACTGACTATGCAGATTTGACCCTATGTAGACTTTGGGTGCCATGACTGTTCCTCCACGGGCCATAAAAGGCCAAAAACTCCACTCCCCAAAGGAGGGGCCAAGTCCAGATGCTCTTACCCCAGACCAAACCCTCAACCCTCCCCAAACCTTGAAGCTTAAAACCCTTAAGGCCAAGCCCCCTCAGGGCTGTAAACTTGGAGGAACTGTCTTTCACGGGCCTATTCCCATGCTGCAGAGTGGATCCGGCCTTTTCCGTTTCAAATAAACCGTTGTTCTTGCGGCTCCTCTCGGGGGTCCCACTCAATTCTTTGTTCAGGACGTCAGGAACCTGGACAAGACCCCATCCCTGGTGACAGTGTGTAAGCCGGGAATGGCTTTTCATAGCATTTGTCTTCTATTAGGCATTATAAGTCATCCAGAGACAACAAGTTTGAGTAATCATTAATCTCTGTCATAGCTAATTGAAAATCATTCTGTGAATAAGCATTTCCTATTCCTAAAATGAGTATTTAGAACCTCTTCCAGCTGACTTCCACACTACTTTCCTACAACCACAAACCCTCATGCTGATGCCCACCATCCTTCCCTCCCCGGCTCTGGGCAGAAGGCACCAGACACCCATTTCTCTGAACATCTCCCAGCTCGCAGGACACAGGCAAAGTATGTGTGTTGGGCCACACTGCAGAACTCTCTGGCTTGCAATCTCTTTTTCTAGCATGTGATTCCAGCAAACGGACCCAGGAGACTTTAAACTTAAATTACAAATACTTACACCCCTGTGATTTCCTTAGACTGGCTTTTCTTTCATAGTAGTATTTTAAATATATTTTTAAAATTAGTATATGTTTGTGATATATAATAATGATATTCATCTTGGGGAATTTGTACATAGACACATCACATCTTAATCATATTTATTTCTCCCTTTTCTTCCCAGTCTCCAAAGTCCCCAGATCCCCTTCCCATCTCCACAAAGTCCTTGGGAGTATTTTGAAAAGAAATTTTAAAATTTATTGCAATAATTTTTACATTTTCTTTTTGTTTCTAAAGGCAAGAGCAGAATATTTGCACAAGGCGTGAGCTGATTGCTAGACCCCATTTTTAATGAACAAAGCTCCATTAGCACGTCTTAGCCAATATGAGCAGCCAGCCAGCCCCCGCCCTGGGAGCCCAGGTGTTGGCTGACACTGTGCAAGGCCTGTACTGTACGCGTTCGTGGTATACAACATTTTGGTACACGTGTACTGTGTGAAATGATTACCGAGGTCATACTAAAGAACACACCATCACTTCTCAGGGGTTGTTGTTCGTATATTGACACCATTTTAGAGATTACCTTCTTGGAAAATTTCAAGTATAAAATAAATTATTATTAACTATAATCCTTGGGGTTTAGAACTCCAGAATTTATTCATCCCACATAACTGAAACTTCGTACCTTTTGAACAACTCCCCATTCCCCCACATCTAGGATTCTACGCCCTGCTTCTGTGAGTTTGACTTTTCTGAGGATTGCTACCATGGCTTTTGATTTATCCTTCGCAAGCCCCAAATGTTAGAGAGGCTCCAACTGAAACAGAATCTCAGGGAACCATTGTGTTTTTGTCACCTTACTTTCTGTTTCCTTTTCTTCTCTCTGTCCTCAGCTGGCTGGTCTCCAGCCTCGAGCTAGGGAGGAGGAGAATAATGGGGAAAAATCACAAACAAATAAAACAAAAAAAATTCAGTTTGCTTTGAGTCTGAGCCTTCAAACCCTGGACAGAGCATGGAGAAGAGGCCAGAGAAACTGGAGAGGTGAGCGAGGAGGCCCACAGGGCGGAGAGAGGCCGGGGCAGGAAGTGAGGAGGGTGTGAATGTGGGTGGGCCCAGGCAGAGTCTTTCTGGCCTGCTCTTGGGGGCGCCCTGCTGGGTCTGACGGGTTTGAACATGTCCGCCAGACCTCCCACGTTGGAAAGCTAACCCATGAGTCCCACGTCACCGGGTTGGGAGGTCATGAGGGTAGATGAGGTCAGGACAGCGTGCTGCCCTGATGGGACTGGTGGCTTCCTGAGAGGGGAAGGAGACTTCTGAGCTGGCCGCACCCCACGGTGCCCACCATGGATGACACAGGGAGAAGCCCTCCAGAGGCTTCAACATGATCTCACACTTCCAGCCTCCAGAACTGTAAGGGGCAAATTTCCATTGCACACATTGCCCGGCCTCAGGCATTCTGTTACAGCGGAGAAAGAGGGTGAAAGGGGTCCTGGGTGGCACACTGGCTAGGCCACAGGGTGTGGAGAGGGCAGTGTGGGTTCCTGCTAATGATGGGTGCAGCCAGCAGTACCCCCAAGATCACCTCCTTTTGCTACCTGGGCGCACACACAGGCACCCAACGTGGCATGCCAGCCGCACCTGCTCACGTGGTCTCCTCTGTGTCTGTGTGTTTGTCTCTCTGCGTTGTCTGATCCTAACTCCAATTTCCCTGCTTCAGGAGCTGCCTAGTGCCAGGAAGCTGAGACGGCAAAGCAGGGAGCCGTGTTGTGTGTTGTGAATTGTTTCCCCGTCTCCTGTTATTTGTTTTTACTAGAAAAGTCCATGGAATAATGTCCTACAGAAAAGAAAATAACTGATGCTTGGTGCAGGAAGACAAGATGAATGTCACCAGCCCATTTGTCTTTGGGGAATAATTTGTAACTAAAACAGAAAAGCGCTTTCAGTTTTCTCTTTAGTTTTTCATACAAACCTGTGACATGTCCTGCTTTCTAAGCACCGTGGAGTCCTCAGAGTTTCCGAGGCTGTGTGCTGGTCCTCCGCAGCTCTGTGGCTGGCTTCTTCTGACAGCCAAAGCCCCGTCCCGACCCAGCTGCAGAGAGTTTCTTGGGCTTCCTTGACGCCTGCTCCCCACGCTGTGGTTCGCCTGTAGACACGATAGCTTCCTGCCGGCTGGAGGAACATCGTTCACTTCCCTCTGTGTTCAAAATAATGACCATGACCGGGGTGACGAGGACACAAGTCCTTCCTTTAAATTAGCAGCTAATAAACAAATCACCCAAGGGGGCAGCTCGTAAATGCCTCCTGGGGACCCTCTCCTACTTCCCTGGTGGCCATCTCATCTCATCAGACGTTAGATGCCAACCCACATTTATGGCCGAGGAAGCCTCCCCCTGGGCTTCCAAATATTCACACTCCTCTGTATTGTCTCAGCCTGCTCCCTGGGAAGGGGGAGTCGTCCAAGCACCCCGTGCAGGGCAAGACTGTCCTGCGCCCTGCTCCAGGGTTCATTTTGGAAGGTCTGGGATGCCATTCCACGCTGTCGCCAGAGCTCATCAGTGCAGTAGGCAGTGAGACAGGGTGACACGGAGACACATCTCCTGGGTTGTGTGGACTGAGGAGGCTCTGAAGGTCAGAGTGGAAGTTTAAATGAAGTGCAGGAGAGAAACAAACAGAAGACTGCAGGTCAGTATGCTTCATTCAAGGAGCACACTGGTGTCTCTCCATGCGCTGTTTCAAATGACGTTAAGTCGGGAGGGAATAATGATGTCTAAAGAGGCCAAGGCCCAGGATTTAGATGCAATGATATTTCATAGAGATCTGCACCATTTTTATTTCCTTAAAATGTCTTTATTTTATTTTCATATAAGACGCATAGTGATCACTTCCATGCCCTGAGCTGGGCTTCTTCCCTGGCCCCGGCCTCCGCTCCTTCCCCAGTTCCCAGCGGGGTGGCACAGGAGAGGATTGTGTGACTCTGTGGAAGCGACAGGTGCAGCCCAAGTGGGAGGCGCAGGCAACGGGTTGTGGCTCCACCCCCAGGCTCTTTGCAAGCGCAGTGGGTGTATGTTTTTCAGCTTCCTGTTTTCGGCCTCTCCATGAGCATTTTCGTCAACAGGGTCTGAGTGACCCCTCTCCCAGATAAGAGGAAACCACCATCCCAAACCTGCTGAGCGCAGCGTTCACTGTGTAGCCAGGGACCAGTCGTCAGCTAATGTCTGGGACTTGGACGCAAGAAGGTTCCTTGGGGCTGGGGGAGTGGGGAGGGTGAGGCAGAGAAGCCAGCACTCCAGTCAATCCAGCATTGGTGGCCGTGTCCCCGCGCGGCTGCCGTGGACCAGCCTGTGGCAGCTGTAGAGCAGCACCGGCCTCCTCCTCCCTCCGGAGGGAGGCGAGCAGGGTTATAGCCTGCAGCTGACACCCCTCATTGTTTGAGGGTTTATTCTAGGGGTGCTGGATCCCTGGGATTTCTGCGGGCTGAGCAGGCCCATAGTGCCAAGTGCAAGGGTGATTTAAATGTACTTTTCCTGGTAAAGGTGTCATCATTTTAGTCTGTAAACGAAGTGAGACTGGGCATGTTAACAGGAAACCGATGCACATATCAGCATGGGGAGACCCAGGCAATTTGCACTAAGCATGAGGCTGGAGGAGAGGAACACAGCCAGGTGACGCTTAGGAGAGACAGGCAGGGGATGCAGGCCTGGGATTTAGGAGAGGAAGGCAGTGGGGGCATGCAAGGTGCAGGGGAGGGGCACTGAGTGCTCAGGGCTGTCCTTCTATGCAGGCGACGTCTCCCTTCTGTGGTCACCTCTGTCTGGGTGTTAGATCCCAAATCGCTTCTTTCTAGGAATAGATCTTTCCTCAGCAGACAGAAAAGCCTGCCTCCACCCCCAGCTCATTTACTTCACTAACACCAACAGGCACCGATTTCATTTTACAGAAGGGCAACCTCTCAGCGCTAATCCTGTCTGCAGGTTTCTGTGTATGGCCATAGCGAGACTGGCCAAAGAAATCTGTCTGGAGGCAGTGTATTCCAGGGTCCCACACTGCAATCCCACTGATACAGCAGCGGCGAGACGCGGGTGAGATGTGGGGGTCGGGAGCCATCTCTGAGGTGAGGGGCACTCAGCGAGTGAGCGGGAGTGGGCGGTTTGTGGCCGCAGCTCTCCAGGGTCTTCGTGGGCTAACTCAGGGCCCATGAAAACTGCACAGAACTCCTGGGCGAGTCCTGGGCAGAGTCCTAGGGAGGAGGGCTTTTGATGGATCGGGAAAATGAAACCTTGCAGACTGAAAAGGGAGAAAAGCAGAGCTGTTTTCCTCTTCCCCTTCCTTGTTACCGTAACATACTGACTGACCTGTTGGCACTTTGGCCTCCTTGCACGGATGACACGCGCCATAGCTCTGTGTCCTGCAAGCCCCGCTCCACTATGGGGACAAAGGCATCACCTCTGTGAGGAGGACAGAGTAGAAACTCCTAAAGATGGATTTTCTTTTTTCTCCAGGTGAGCATCCTTCTGCCCTGGCTTTCAGAGAGAAACCAGGGTTGGAGTTAATGTGAAAACAGACAGAATCCAAAGAAAAAAATGTAATTGGAGCTTATGAAATTCAAAATAGGAGTTCGCAGGAACGGGGCTCCCTCCCGGGTCAGGCATGACTGTGAGAAAGGAGTAGGATGCGACCAGCGGATGAGCGAATGGGGGGGGCCACGAGGGACACGCAGCGATGGGACAAAGCCAGCCCTGTCCTGGGACCTGTCGCGCCTCGGGCAATATCTCTTCCCACCACCAGAGGGCGCCCTGAGCCGCCACACCCAGAGGTTTTGCAGGAACCAGCATTTCCCAAAAGACCAAGCCTGGAAAGTGACTTATTAAGATCCTCTATCACACCAATTACGGTTAGATTGGGCACCGCGTCGAGTTTGAGCAGCTCGTGTCCCCAGCAGAATGCTCTGAATTGGATGCTGTTGGAAAGTGAGGACAATTCTGTGGCTGCAAGTCATAGCGTCAGATTCAGGGAGGGACACTAACTACCAGTGTGACAGAAGAGACCACGGTCACGCCTGTGAGTCAGACGGTAGGTGCTTGTCATTCTGTGGCTTGGACATTGTCCTTCGGGGAGTGCTTGGGGTCTTGCTCTGCGGGGATCAGAGTGGCCTTCTCTGATGAGGTGACAGGCCGTACAAAACTACGGTAACAAAATTCATTTGAGCAGCAGCTTGCGAGGCTGAGGCAGGAAGGTCACCAGTTTGAGGCCAGTCCTGGCAATTTATTGAGAATCAAGGGCCCAATCTGCTTGCTAATGACTTGTCAAAATCAACTCAGGCCCAGACCTAAGCACGCTGCTTAGTGAGAGGAGAATATGCTTAAAACGTGCTTTAGAAACCTAAGTGCAAACATTTTACAAGTGCACATTACACATAAATCCAAGGGTGTCACAAGATTTTCCAGATTTTTACATGAGCATTTATTTCAGATGGTTATCAGTACAATTGAATCTATCAAAATTTAAAACGGTCTGTGTTAAAGCATGCTGTAAGTAGAAATAAAAGTTAGGCATCTAATTTTAAAAAGTGTCTCAAATATAAAACATGGAAAGTCAATAATATTTAAAAAGCTAACATATATCAATAGAAAGGTACTAAAATTTAATAACATGGACAAATGTATGACCACGTATGTACCAACTATGACGTACAAATTACTAATAAATATCTGGACAAATGTTTCACTTTTCTAGAAATATCAAAAAACAATACTATACAATCATGAACAATTATACCTCACAGCAATAAAATGCAATTCTTTGCACTAAACTATGAATGAATTTTAAAAATAGAAAATGTCAGATAGCCATGAGGATCTGTTAAAATATAAACTCTCTTACACTGTGGGTTGGGCTATAAAGTAACTATTTTGTCATTAGGTAGACCGACACCTTTCTAACTTCTGATACCTCTTAGAAAGCTAACCTGGGAGAATGCTAAATCAAAATGCTAAGATTTTTGTACCAAATCGTCTTGGTCAAAATATGTAAAATGGAAGAAAAACTTGGGAATAATCAGGTAACAAAGGACAGGTGAAAGGGGCTGGCTTTCTAGAAACACAGTGCTACAAGTCGTATTTCACAGTTTATCGCGGCTGGGGGAATATTTTTCTTCAACATTCATTTGCCCCAACAGAAAATACAATATTGTGGTTGACCTTTAAGATATTAAGGATTCCTAAAGCCGTTACAATTTTTATCATGAAAGTGATGAATAAATTTTCATTTGTTATCCATGAGAGTGAAAATCAGCTGATTTAAAGCACACTAAAGTTTTATTTTCAGGTGTTTTTTTCTAGAGGCGAATGACTGAACCCTTCCCATCTTCAGCAACCAGATTCATCCTCATACTCAGAACCATTTTAAAATAATTACAAATGACTCACAGTGTGGAAAGCAGCTTGTGTTTTTTCATTCTGACTTATGTGTAAATCCCTCTTTTTTGAGGAAAAATAATTTGGTCTTTATTATTCCAACACGGAGTGGGTGTCTGTCGTGGATGAAAATGTCAGCACATTTTCCTAACAGAATATACTTTTTGGTATCATGGAGAAATTAATTATTCATTGCTCTCAGCTACACTAAAACTCAGTCTCCTGTGTGAGCCGAGCTTTGCATTATTAATGCGCCCGATTTACAGTCACACAATGCAGAAAGCTATTTCCATAAAGTCTCTGAGTGTTCTGTCTTGTTCATTCAGAATGATTCGGGAAATGGTCATTCAACCCAATTATTATGGTAATGTGACAAATTTACGTGGTATTTTAGAAACAATGATGTAAAAATTTGGCGACACAGTGAATCATGAAAGCAGGTGTTTGAAAACTGCCCCCAATTCCCTCCAGCCAAAGACAGAGGACTGTATTCCAAGTCCACAGGTGGCTCCCGGGAGGTCCCTATTGGGTGACACTTTGCTTCCTACAGATTCTCCCCACTGGATGCTGCAAGGGCAGCCTGGGGACTCGTGCCTCCCCTACTCCCAGCCCCCCAAGCACATGATCAGGCCAGGGTCGGTGTCCCACCCCCCTATCCTTGCCTGAGGAACTCTCGATTGGAGACTTGGAGGCCAGGCGGCTGGCAGGGTCAAACACAGACACCGTGACCTCTCTTCCATCTCCCTAAGTTAGATAAAATGCCCATGAGGCCAGGCAATCAATCCTACATCTGTGCTCAAAAAATCCCAGAGCTGCTCCCCTGACTTCATGGCCACAGCAGCATTATTCACCCCTGCCAACCCGGGGAGGTGACCCGGTGAGCCTCAGCAAATGAGCAGATCAGCAAAAAGGCGGTCTGTCCACACAGTGACCCACGACTGGGTGTAAAAAGGAGAGAAGTACCAGTGTACCCTAGGTACATCCTACGGTGTGATGAACTACAAAACCTTACACTAAGAGAAAGAAGCCCATCACGAAAGACCACATATTAAGCGATTGTATTCTTTATAATTCCAGAACGGAAATTGGCCATGGTGACACATGCCTGTAATCCTTAACACTGCCAGTGGGAGAGTTGAGGCAGAAAGATTGCTGTGAATTCCAGGTCAGTCTTGGCCACATAATGAGATTAAGGCCAACCTGGACCTCAGAGTGAGAACCCGTCTCAAAAAAAACAAAGCAAAACAAAAAACTATAAAACAGACTAGCAATTGCCAGGGAGGACGCTCTGTCCTCTGGGGTAAGGGATTTTCTTTCAGGGATTAGAAAGGGCTGCTGGTTGCACACCATTGTCAATGTGCCAAACACTCCACATCTTAAAATGGTTAGTTCTGGGCTAAACGAATTTTACTTCAATGACAAGTGTTGGGTTCAGAGCGGGCATGCAGGTTTTGCAAGATAGGTCCTAGGCGGCTTTATGCTCCAGAAGTGATATGGCCACCAGAAGAAGGGGCTTCAGAGGTGACAATGGAGCAGACACACAGAGAGAAGCCGAGGCAGACAGGTGGGGAAATTGTGTTCCTCAGGTCCAACTACTTGCAAGAAGACATTGAATTGCAACCATCTGAGACTCAAGGTTTACTGAGCACCCAAGGCGGGCCACCATTTGCTGGTGACCAGGGACTCTGGGCCAAAAAACACCTTCCCCTGCCATCTTGGTGTTCACAGCAGCTGTGAGACCAGGGGACGTAAAGTGATTTCCATTTTACAGGCAGTGACTTGAGGGCTGAGGGAAGGACCTTGGCGACAGTAGGATAGAGCCAGAACCAAGCTGGAGGAGACTCTTAGCACCTTGATTTCTGTCTGCTTTCATGCTTCTTATGTGAAGTATGAGAATGGTTCATTCAATAACTATTGTTCTTATTATACAGTTTTTATCATAGTCTGTAAGCTCAAGGGAAAAGCCTGTAGGGAAAATAAAACAGAAAAGATCTCATTACACACGCCCTCTGATGACTCAGGGTAGAATTAATTTTTATCCTCTTAGGAATTTCCCCCCAAAGCCATTCTAAATAATACAATTAAGATTGTCGAGTGTCTTCTTTTTTTTTAATACAGTCCTGTGCTAGATGTCAGCTAACACATCCACAGTCTGTGCATGTGTTACAAATTCTCCCAAATATCCCTTCATCTGAACCAGAGAACATAGCGAGTGAGTATGGACTCTGTTATAGTTTAGATCTGAAATGTCCCCTGAAGTCTCCTGTGTTCAGAGGTGGAGCTTTGGGAGGGTGATAGATCATGGCACACAGCTGCATGATGTGCCCTGAGGAGAGGAGGCCCAGTTCCAGGAGGCAGGTCCCTGGGGGGCGGCTCCACACAGCATCTCTCTCATCCTGCCTTTTTCCTTCTGTCTCTGCTTCTGGCTGGCATGAGCTGAGTAGCTGTCCTCTGCCAGGCCCCTCCACCATGCTGTTTTTGCCTTGGAGCCAGCCAACCATGGACTGAATGCCCTGGAACTGTGAACCACATTTACACTTCTCCTTGAATTGCAGGCATTGGGGATTTTTGTGTGAGCAACAGGACAGCTGACAGTAGTTTCCCTGGCCAGGCACCTTTGTATGTACGATACACAAACTTCACAAACGTACATGGCAACCCTGTCCTTGAGTTCTGCCAGCATGTTCTGACGTGGAGGAGCTGGAGCAACTCTGAGTCTAATGTATGGTCTGGTGAGAATCACTGCTTTATATTTCTGCAGCAATCATGTTTACAGCGAGCCTCTGCATCTATTCACAGATGCACTATTATAACTCCTTACTAGATCCTACTTATGGAAGGAGGCAAGTGTGACTCTGGTCAAGAGAGGATTTGAAAGTATGCCATTGTCTTCTACCAAGTGCCTCCGAGTCACTGTTGCATTCAGGAGTGCCACTCTGATGCCAATTCAGGAGTGCACTCTGATGCCAATCAACTATGCTCAGTAAAGTGCCTTCCAAGCCCCAGGCACGCGGCCCCCCAGGAGCCTCCTCAGCCCTATCCAGCACAATTGCTGCTGTGCCTACTTTGCACCCGTGTCTCTGCACCAGGGTCCCCTGACCATGTGGAGAATGGAGCCTCATGACGCCCAGGGGGACAGAAAGCGTCTGTGTCCGAGAATGCAGAGTGTGCCTCACTGCTTCTCTGCCTTTGTCCCTGCTTCCCTTATCAGAAAACTGCATGGGAATCCACACCCTGCTCTGCGGCAGGAGAGCCTAGCCCCTCAGCTTCCTCTTACCCTGGAGAGCTCTGCCAGCGGTGTGGACCATGGACCCTGCACAGCCCAGCAGCAGTCAGCGGGGGTGGGGAGCCAGAGTCCTCTGCCAGTGACCAGTGAGGTGTCACTGGACTGGCCGGAGGAGACCTGGGAGAGCTGTGCTGCCCGAGTGCTTCCAGAAATGCTGCTGCTCTAAAGAAAAGACAGAGGCGTGTGTCCCGTTGTGCCAAGAAACAGTGGCCAGGCTGCCTCGCATAACAGGAGCCCAGAGCACCATCTCGTCTGCTCAGGGCACTTAGCCCAACCTGAGGAATATGATGAGCTCCTTATCTGATGAGAGCCCGTCTAGACATCAGGCTGGACATGCCTGTGGCTGCACTTAGCTCCCCCCTCATATCCCTGCTGCCCACTCATTGCCGTCCCGATGGCCTTTGGACTCCACGCCTCCACCCAGGCCCCCTGGCTGCCGCCCACCCCATCTCTTCCAGCCCACATCTCCTGACTGCACAGGAAGTGTCCCCTAAGAGGTGGCCCGATGTGCACACGTTCCACCCCGCTCAGTCCTCTGCATGCCTAGCCCACCAGCACTTATCTTATGTGCACTGACATTTGTCATTTCTCTTAGGACAACGATGATAATAACAAGGTGTGATTTAATGGCTCTCAAGCAGTTCTTACCAAGAACTGGGACCAACTCTCACACAAAGATAAATCTTACATTACTGCAACATAAGGAACACGTAATGGTGCCTGAGTCCCAGGAGGAGAGCTTATGCCCCTAAATGGTGCCAGCTTGCTGTCTAATGTCACTACTAAGGAAGAAAGGGACGTCTGTCTTCTAAGTCTTGAAACTAAACGTGAAGTTGTGACTGAATGTCATTCTCATCAATCACTTCAGTCCAAGGACAGGTTATGAAATGTGCCAGAACAGCGTATGTGGCCCCCAGACAAGCGTATGTTCCCCCAGAGCCAGAACAGTGTAATGTGGCCCCCTCATTCTTCAAGAAGAGGGACCAGGGAGCCACGGAGAGGGGGCAGATCCTAGGGCCAGGGCAAGAAGTACACGAGATGGACCTGGAGCTTCTTGTAGTGCTAGAAAGTAAGGAAGGAACAAAAAAAAAGTATAAAAAAGAAGAAAAAAGGCAGGCACTGCACTGACGTCAGAGGGCACAGGAGCTGACTGAAAGCGCTCCCAAGGGGCCTAAAGCTGGAACAATTTGAGGAATAAAACACAGAAAGCAGCACTGGATTATATACCAAAATATAAAATCGATACGCACAAATCTATACTGATATATATGATCGAGTAGATTAAATAGAGAAGGGAAGAGGACACAAATCTGTCCAAAAGCACTGTGAAAATCATTAGCCATGCCATCCTGGAGAGCAGGCCCTGACCTCACCTTCAGTGTGGGCTCTCAGCAGCTTCCTATGGGCAGCGCAGGGTGGAAGGAGCCTGCTCAACCCAGCTCGCTTGCTGGTGTGGCCAGGGAGCCTGGTGCAGCATGGCAGCAGCATCGTGGGCGGGGACCCTGGCTCAGCTCACGCAGCCTGGCAGCAGCATTGGTCTTGCCATGAGACCAAACCCCTGCAGTGGTTTGGGGTACGGCTCCTGGGCACTTCACCTTGTTCCTGTTCTCAGGGCTCCTCGCAATTCTGTAAACTCCTTCTGTTTAATTAGCTGGTGCCACTCTCGGCAGCATTTTACTAAGTGTTAGATGAGGGTAAAATAAAACATACGCAGAACAACAATGTCTGGGGTTTTTAATGGGCAGAAGCATGAAGAAGTTCTTCTTCAAATTTGAAGGGTAGAAAGAGTAATTACTTAGAATTTGCTTTACAAAGTCTTATAGTTGAGTTAAAACTTTAAAGATAGCCACTAAATCAAGAGTATGTAATCTATGGCTTCTTCATGAACAGACAGAAAAGGGGATAAAAGGGGATAATATGGGAAATTTTATTAATTTGACATTAGGAAGGAAAGGACAAAAAAGGACATAGTCTCAATAAATATAAATGGACTAGACTTGTCAGTTAAAATGCAGAGATTTTCAGGTTACCTAAAAATCTATCTAATCCTACTTACACATAGAATTACATAAAACTGTACTGAAAAGTTTAAATTGAAAATAGGAAATGGCATACCCTACACATTCTGACAAAATTAAGATAACAATATTAATAGTGGACAAAGCAGAATTTAAGGTCGATGGCATTAACAGGGATGAAGAAGGGCATCGTATATTAGGAAAGAGACCAATCCAATCCGAAGAACTGTGTATCTATCTGCATACTCTTAATGACACTGCCTCAAAATATGTAAACTTTAAGTCACTGAGATTTCTACACATATATATTAGGAATTGGCATATGAAATATCAGGACAAAAATTAATAACTAACAAATTAAAATTAACTATATAAATCTCCCATCATCTAAAAATACTGATTAGACATTCATCATAAAAGTGATCATGAGGGCTGGGGATTTAGCTCAGTGGTTAAAGTGCTTGCCTTGCAAGCACAAGGACCCCAGTTCGATCCCCAGCACCAAAAAAATAAATAAATAAATAAATAAATAAAAATAAAAGTGATCATGCATAAATCACAAAAATATCAATATATTTAAGAGAATCAGTAAAACACAGATAATGCTAGCTAGCCATAGTGCAATTAAACTGAAAATCAACAATCAAAAATGTTTATTAATAACTTACAGAATAAAGAGGAATTCACAGTGAAAATTACGGAGTATCTAAAACTGAACAGCACAAAAATGCTATGTACTTCAAAACTTGAAGGATATAATTAAATTAGTGCTTTGGTTTAAATTATAGCCTTAATGCATTTATTAAAAACAACTTTTAAACAAATGAGGTAATTCAAGTTAGAAAAAGAATAACCACGCAAGTCTAAAAAAAGTACCAAGAAACTAACAACTTTAAAAGCAGTTATTAATAAAATGGAAAAGAAAGAAATACCAGAACCAAAAATAATCAAAGGGCAACTAATTTAAAAGTTTATAAAATAACATAGGTCGTTAAAACGGGAGAAAAGAGGTGCAAACATGAGCGGAATGAAACGGTTTTGTGCAGCTAGTTAGCAGCCCTCAGACTGCTATCTGCAACTCTACACCAGCGAATTTGAAAAGTTAGCAAAAATGAAAAACTTTCTAGAAGAGCATGATTGAAATGTAGGGCTCAAGACGTAGTCCACAGTTTCCTAAAATGGTCCTAAGTTAAACATTTTAAATCAAAGTAAAATCTGGGAAAAACAGAACAGAAAGGAAGGTGGAGGCTGTCTGTCTCCACGTCTCCCCGACCAGCACACTGGGGCAGGCAGATGTCTCTGCACCCGCAGAGGGCTCACCTCGGGGAACACGCCTGCCTGCTCTGATCACACCTGGCGTGGAGCCGGAAGGAGACCACCAGTATGCGTGGCAAGGCAGAGAAAGCTCTTGGAAGATGCAGGCCAGCTGGACGGAGATAGAGATGAACCTGGTGACTCTCCCACACCCCTCGAAGGGGAGCCCGCACCGCCCCAGATGTTGGCAGCAAACGCAGACCGGCCCCTGAGAAAGGCGGGCTGCCAGCTGCGGCTCTCCGCACATTTTAGAGAAGCTGAGCTCTGGGGACCATTATGCTTGTTTCTGCTCCGATAACCAAGACTGAGTCACGAAAACATGGAGATTCTTATTAAAATAATACACTCTGGAAACAAGGAACCGATTCATTATCAATAGATTCCTGCTTGAAGACAGCAGATTTGGATGAGGTTATGGTAGGTTTTGCTGTACCTTCAAAAATAACAATCCTCTATAATTATTAAGAGACTTGAAAAGGAAGCGCAGCATCCAAACCCATTTGAAATATCTATCACACGTCCATTTCACCAAATGAAGTGGGGTATGCAAGAAAAGGAAAAGGTAGATCAATATTATTTATGAACATACATGCAATAATATTAAATAAAAGTTTGCCAAATCAAACTCAATAGTGCAATCTAAAATGAAACAAAACAAAACAAAATAATAATAATAAAAAAAACCCCAATGCAGTTTTGTTCCAGAAATGAATGACATGTCAGAGGCAGGGAAGTGTTGTTGTAGCAAGCCACGTTAGGGAAGCGAGAGGGTAATAGCTAAGGGGAATCTTCCACAGAGGCAGGGAAGGCAGGCACAAAATTCAACACCAATTCATGATTGAGAAATGCTCACGGAATTGGGAAAAAGAAGAAACTTTACTGCGTGTAGCACATGCTAACTCTAATAATCCATCTCTAGAGGTATCAGGTCCAGAACACAGCAGGATACTGCCACCAAAAATGACCTCTTGTCACTAGCTAAAAAATACGAAGCATTAAATTTAAAAAAAGCAAGAGATGACATCATCTCTACTTGGCGACACTGCTATCGTTTACATAATACATTCAGGAAAACATTCAGCTAAACCATGAAAATTAATGCAAGAATTTGCAAAGTTGTAGGTTACAAAATTCACATTACAAAGGCAATAGCGTTCCTATAGCAGTAATTAAAGTGCTGGGTGAGAATATGAAATAGGAGGCCCCGGACTTCTGCTTCTGGTCATAGGGATCCAGTGGCCCAGGATCACCCTCTCAAAGTACACACGAGAGAGCCAGGCACAGTAAGAACCAACCACAGGTGCGTGACACTGGACTTCAGACGGCACAGGAGCTCGGGCCCCTGGGAAGGGCCGCACTACTCATTGCCAGACTTCCTACCAGGAGGCAGACTCTGACTGTGGCTTCCAAAGGGTGAGCCCAGGCAGCAGGTGGGAACCCTGGAAGCTGAAGAGACAGGAGGCTGGACTTGGGGCCACGCATAGATAGAATGTGGGCTTCGGAGCTCTTGAGAGGGAACTGTGCCCTAAAGAGCCTGCCCAGGAGTCCTCTTGAGTCTTTGGCCAAAAATGAAAATGCACATATATAGGGCAGAGCCCCAGGAGGCTGGACAAGAATGGTTTTGGAGGCAACAACAAAAGAGATGTTGTTGAGCTCCTGGAGCATTTAATACAGACCGTGAATGGGCTAAATTAGCCCCAGAATAAAGGCTTCTTTTGGTTCTCCCAAAGGAGATTAAAAACAAGCTACTGAAAGATCACTAACCCACAAAAGAGGAAAAGTTACTCCCCTAAAAACGCTGAAGGCCTCAGCAGCAGGGACAGCAGAAGTAGATTCCAGGGTCCTGGGTCAGGGCGCAATGTGAATTTGGGCGGCAGGAGGGAGCTGATGGGGGAGGGCTGTCCACGGATGCAGGAGCCCATACGCTGTACCTCAGTGAGGACCTTGTGGGCCGCCAAGATCACTCGATGGCTCCAAGAAGCATGGGAAGAACCCAGCCTGCAGAAAGTGAAGGGGACATGTCAGGATGGTTATGGCAGGTGACAGAAGAGGCACAAAATGACCCAGGGAAATGGGTAGTTAGCATGGAAGACCAGAAAACCTACCAGAGTACTGTGCTTCTGGAAAGGCAGCCGGGAAGGTACACAGCTCACCAAAACTCTGAGAAAGGAGCTTCGGGGATACTGTGAAGGACGGAGGAGATTGTCCTCTGTATGCAAGTGCTGGTGGTAGGCAATGCCACTAAGAACAGGGCTAATGGCCACAGTGGGAACAACAGGATCTGACCGATAGCCAGAGTCGACAGCATCTAATTGTCAGAAGCCAGGCAGATTAATTTATGGTGAGATCAAGGTTGTGGGGGGAGCCGAGGAGTGTGACTGGCAGAAAATTATGGAGCTATCCACTGAACATGGCCTCTCAAGGAGAAAGTAAACGGGCGGCCAACAAGGGAAATATCAATTCGTACAATTGCAAGAGTCACGCATGATGACTAGTTACCATGGAGCCTGAGACACCATGACAAATGTGTGTGTGATAATGACCCTCCTGTCCTTCCCCACCAAGACCTATCTCCAGTCATGTGACAGTATTACCAAGGAACTGGACAGAGTCCCGGTTTCCACTTAGGGGCCAGGCACAAAGTGAGCCCAGTTTAGCTTACTTTAGATCCACTGGGGCCACGGAAGCAGCCATGCTCACGTCCCCAGGCTCTGGATGTGTGACTGGAAGTTATACTGCAGGTAGCACAATTCCAAGATGGCCTTCCCGGCTTACCAGTAAGAACTATTGTAGTGCAAAGAGTCAAAGGAAGACCTCTGAAACTGCTCTTCCGTCCCCTACGGCCGCACAGGCACCAGCAACATGATCAGTGGAAACCAGTGTCTCATGCTAAAGAGATTGGTACAAATGAGTCTGCCCTCCGTCTCTACGTATTATCTCTAAGACACACGGCCTACCCAACCCCTGTCACAACACGGTGTTGGTCCAGGATCACAAGTCAGAGAGGCTGTAGTATTTTACCCTCATACCAGCAAGGAGGAAAGAGTATCTTTCTCCACAACCCCTCTGACACTGGCTTTTATCATCAATAAACAAGTACATTTGTGGATTTAACTTGGGATTTTTAGACTCTAGAAAGGTTGTTCATAGATTGTTTCTTTTTCTGTGTCTTGCCTGTTCATATTCACTAGCCATTTTTATATTTGATTGTATTTTTTGTCCCTAAATTACAGAAGACCTTACGTTGGTAAGATTAACTCTGTATCTGTCAGATCTTACAGGTAAGATTAATCCTGTATCCATCAGATCTTGCAAACTACTTTCATAGTCTATAGTAAGGTTGTTTACTTTTTAAATGATTATTCTTGCCATTTATATGTTTTTCATTTCCTATGCAGTCCATTTTAACCTGGTTTATTATTCCTCTGGAACTGTTACTTTTGCAGTTGCCAACAACCTCTATGTTATTAAATTTATTGTAGAATTTTCTGTCTTCATTTTGTTTGACCCAGTTACAAATCGTTACAAATCTTTAACCTCTCCTAAGGTTCAGTTTCTTCGCCGGTAGATACGAAACACTACCAAGAGCTCTGCAAGTGTGTTGCAGACATTAGCATTTCTGCCTTCTGTGTGTCCTGGACCTCACCACCCTGGAAAGATGCTACTCAGCAGCTCGTACAAGGGGCAGGCGTGAGCATTCACGTGGACCTCCTGAGCCCTGGGAGCTGTGCGGATCACATCCCACAGCAGCACAAGCACTTTGGCTTTCACATATGGGTAGCAATAATAACAACTATGGAAATCACGATCATTACAGAGTGCTTACCTCGTCCCAAACACCTTGTTAAATGCTTTACGATAAAAGATGCAAGATACATGGAGTGCTCTGCTGGTTCAGCATCAAGCTAAGTGCTCTGTACTGTACGTCCATTCTCGTCATCTTTGATGCTACTTTATAGGCAATGTCTCACTAAACGGGGCCACTCAGCACCCCTTCCTTCCAGTCAGATGGATGGGAAATATGGACCAAGCCACATATCCCGTCTCCTGTCAAGAGCCCAGGGAAAACTACCCTCCCTCCAGCCACAGTCAATGGGGACAAGAGCCTCATGGAGAGTTCTGCACGAAGGAGAAGGCTTTTCCGCTGTGCCTTGGCTGAACAGGAGACCAGGAGGCAGAACAGCAGCTAGGACAAGTTGACTTGACTCTTCCTGGGTCGGCCTGAAAGTCCAGACATGTCACCTAGACACTGCCTCCTTGGATATGTTGGATGGGCCACTCTGACTGTCCTTGCACCCCGCGGCTCTGCCCCCTGCAGACACCTGCCTGGCCCCAAAGGAGTTCAGGTTCTTGGCCCCTGACGCTGGCCCTGTGCCCTTAGAGAAAATGCCTGTGCATAATAGGGACACTCCACTGAAAGAGGGTTTCTAGAAACCACCTGCTGGGAATTCTCTGTGCGGCAGGAAGACGCAGACGCTGCTTAGCTCTCCCACCCGGGAGGCGCGGGGAGAGCAGGGCCCAGAAGCAGGGTTTACAGACACAGAGGAAGGAGGCGGATGTGAAATCCACACCAGGAGGAGAGAAGTCCGGCTCATTGTTGGAGGAAACCAAATCAGGAAAGCCCACGATGAACTTGAGCAACCTTCTATGATCACAGAGGAAATGAATAAAAGATTAAAAAGATGAAAAAAATAAGATAATAGAAGCGGAGGACTAGCCAAGGAGACTCAAACCATGAATAAACGCTGTTCCTGATAAAGAACACCTAGATATTAGCAGGAGGTTGTAACAAAAGGTATTAAGAAAACTTTCCTGACCTGCAAGTAGATGAGTTCTCCAGAGGAGGGTCCACAGCCCAAGGCAAAATTAATGAACAGAGATGGGCTTTTTAAAAAATTTTATTTCAAAAACAACAAAAGAATGACTTTGAACTTAGCCTCTAAGAAATGAATGCCCAGTATGTTGGCCTAAAATATCTCCCCTGGTACACCGAATGCCAAGAGGCCACAGAAGAGTACAGGGAGAGCTCCAGGCTAAAGTACAGGGCTCAGGAGTCACAGACACGGTGGACACAGCAAGCATCTCATTCATTCCTCAGCCTGTCCAGGGAGATGGGGAGGGGCAGATCATCAGTCAGCCACCCACAGAGGAGCCATCTCCTAGTGTCCTGTACCCGTGATGCTGTTCCAAAAAGGAGAGTCAGAACCTTGATTGGAGATTAGTCTATGAGAAATGCGGATGTAGCTCAGTGTCAGAGAGCTTATCCGGCGTGCGTGAGGTCCTGGGTTCAATCTCCAGTACTGAGAAAAAAACGGATGCGTCTGTGACCTCCCCAGCAGAAAGCCCGGCCTCCCCTTTGTCTGATTCTGGGATCTGGTGGCACCTGTGCCTCCGTTTAGCACAGTCCTTGGGGAAAAGAGCACGTGTTGCAGATGCGTACCAGATTCCTGTGAGTTCTGACAGGGGTAGAAATCTCATTCCCGCTGGCGTCAGGAGGCTCAGGCCAGTGCATTACATGGACACTTGGCGGGTGAGGTTTCACTTGGGTGCACCACACTGGCCGTGACCCCTGCAAATTCTGGGGGAGCAGGCTGGATGGACGTCTACGCCCCCACAGATCCTGAGCCTTCCGGCATCCCCCGCCCCACTGGGGTCTCGGCACTGCTGCTGACCTCCGGCTCCACCGTGGCCCCATGTCCTGGGGGATGACAAGTCACTTGCTTGTCTTGGAACTGCAGGAGGCTGGAGCCCTTTGATCTCACCCATGAGACAAACGTCAACTACAGTCCCTGAAGTCAGGGTGTCATCCGTGTCTCCGCCCTGTCTTTCCTTCCACTCTGCCTATTCGGACCTTCTGTGTCTCCAAGATGCCCCTCTTCATGGCAATGCCATCCTGTCTTTTTCTCTCTTTACAGGTGATTTCTTTTCAAACTGCTGTTCTGTGTTGATTTTTTCTAATTCGAATGTTTCACATCAAAGTTTCTTTCGGAGACAGAAAGTACAGTTCAGCATTTGATATAATTAGGCTACGGCCCATTGATTTGCTCACCACTGTAAACACGCCTTCTATTCTTATTTGCTGTGTTAGTTCCTAATGAGTTTATCCTTAAATAGGTATTTATTGATGTCTTGACAGTGATAATTCCAAAGTGCCCGGAGGCCCATCCGTATTTAGCCAAAATGAGCTAAATTATTCATAATTCGAATATGACCCAAGCGCTGTGTTTCCTGCTGTCCGTATGAAATGAATCTGAGAGGATCGGACTTGGGAGACAAGAACCATGTTCTGGTTTTCGTAAGTGAAACAGCATTTCTTACAAAGCCAGGCCTATTCTGGTGGTTAACAAACACTCAAATCCCTCACGCTGTGTCATTTAATGAGTAAACTGCTGCTCTTTTTAATGAAGCCAAAATGATGGTGAGAAGTGCAGATATATCCTCAGGAAGGAGGGAAGGAAATGTTAATTACAAAGCAGTTCACATGGCAACCTTGATAAATGAAACTGAGGAAAATGACCCTCTTGCTTAATTCTTCTTTCCTTTGTTAAAGAAAAGAGATTTAGAGATTTGAAAAGGCAACTTGATGTCTCGCTTTGGGTATTGGCTTGCCACATTTAACTCACTCTTTATAGACCCATTCATGTGGGTGTCTGGGACCAACAAGGGACTGGACAGCATAGAAGAAGAGGAAGCAGTCTCCTCCTCGTCACCTTTCCATCTGCTGCCTGTGCCTGAAGAGCTGAGTCCCTCCACTCCTGGGTCTTTGACTCTTGTGGGGCTCAGTGAGTCCTAGCAGATATCTCTGGAGCCGGGCTGTGGGCCCCAGGGAGCAACAAGGTCTGCTTTCGCCCTCAGCCTATGTCGTATGGACAGCTTGTATTTCCATGCACATGAACCACTTCCTGTATTTGTAGCCTGCATCCCCTTCCTTTTGGAAAGAATTTCAGATGAAAGTCCTAGGTTTAGAACTCATACATGGAGTCTAGAGGAAGTCAAGCACACTTCTCACCCCCTGGCCTTAGTGATTGGCTCATAGTTGGACACGTGACCCTGATCAGGCTCATCTGGGCCAATGAGATTCAGCTTTTAAATTTGAGTGACTGGGCAGAGGCGCCCTTCCCCAGTGGATTTGTAGCTGAAGTTTGAGCAGACACCTTTTAATCTTACAGTGTATTTCTGGGATTCTTAATGGTGATATTTAGTTTTTCTTTTTCCTAGTCAGTCTGATACAAACATATCCGTTTCATAAATGTGTCACCTCACTGACTTTGTTGTTTCTTCTGGTACTGGGGATTGAACGCAGGGCCTTCACACTGAGGAACTTTCCTAGCCTTTTCTCTTTTTTTTCTTTTGAGACAGGGACTCATTAGTTGTCCAGGCTGCCCTCAAAATTGTAATCCTCTTGATTCATCCTTCCCAGTAGCTGGGATTACAAACTTATTGATTTTTGCTGTTATTATTTCTTTTGTTCTCTTTGCTTTGGGTTTAATTTGCTCTATTTCTAATGCCTTCAGGTATAAGTTTAAATCATTACCAGAGACTTTTTTTGTTCTAACACGAACATGCAGTGCTGTGGATTTCTCTTCTGAGGACTCTCCCAATTTGACATTTTCTTCATTTTCATTCACTTCAAAACATTCTCTGATTTTTCTCATGACTTCCTCTCTGAGCCATTGACTATTCAGAAGTGTGCAGTTTGATGGCCAAGCAGCTGGTGGTTTCCCAGCTGTATTCCTCCCGTTTCTAGCTTGACTCAAAGACCATGATGGATTTGGGGGCACAGCCCCGCGGGGCTCCGGCCTTTGTCTCAGAGTCTGTTTGCTCCCCCAGCCTACACCCCAGGGCAGTTTTCTCAGAGCTCTTGGTGAACACCATGTGGTCCAGGGTGAGCGGCTGGCAGGTGTGAATTCCTCATGTGTCGCAGCTCTCTGGAACACTCGGCTTTTAGCACTTTGTCAGACGTCTCGCCTGTCTTGTTTGCCATCCGACTGTTTCCACACACCCCCCCCCCCATATGAAGAGCTTGTGTCTGGGGTTTCTCCTTACGGCCTCTGTTCTGTCAATGTTTTACTTTTTTCTTCTTGCATTTTTTTAGTTGAGGTAAAATTCACACAACATAAAATTAACCATTTTAAGGGGCTCGATTCAGTGGCATTTAACACATTTAGAGTGCTGTGATGCGCTGGCTTCTACCTAGTTGTGGACATTTTTGTCATCCTCAAGGGTGCGCAGTAGCCATTAAATAGTCCTTCACTTCCCCTCAAGCCCCTCAGGGATCCACTTTCTGTCTCCATGGATTTGCCTACTCTGGGTACTTTGCATACATAAATGAAATGAGACTGTCAGTGGCCTCCTATGTCTGATATTCCTCAGATCTGAGGTTGGTTGCTTGTCCTGCATCTTCCACTCTTGTGGGCAGAGTCATGAGCTTGCAGATTGTCTGGCATCTTACTGTGGTTGTCAGGATGTACGAGGGAGTTTAGTGAGTTAGCTTCTAAGTAGGCAGTCAGTAGAGTCAGCTGATTACAAAGAAAATAGCACTTACACTAAGTTAAGAGCTAATTCAAGCCATGCAACCAGTTAAATTTAGAAATGTAAAAGCAAACAGGAAAATAATAAAAAGTTAGAATAAGGATGGACAGATAAGAACTCTTCCTCTCAGCAAAGAAACTTCTTAGGTAGAATAGCTGTTAGTTAACCTCCCCACCCCATCTCCAAGATTGACTTCTGAGGAGCTTAAAAATGCAAAACAACTGGTTTCCTTTGATATCAGCCAGATGTGTAACTGATTTTCAAACTCCACAAAGCCTCCTGTGCTCTGTGTATCCATATAAGACTAAAACAAAGAAAGCATGATCCACTCAGGACCCCTTCCAAACTGGGAGCTACTTTTCTTCTTATATTTCTAATAAACAGTTTCCTACTTCCTTCTTTGGGTCCACAATTTCATTCTTTGGCTTTGTGAGGCAATGAACCAGGTTTACGCTGTTTGTTTGGAATTAACTGTTCAAAGGACACCCTTCTATCTTTCGATACCCTACGCAAAGCTGGAAGCCCAACAGACTCCTTTCTGCAGCCTTCCCCACTCTCTATCTTCTTCCTGAATCGCCAGATTTGCTCTTGTTATCTAAAACAACTGCTTGATTGAGTCTTAAGCTTTTTTGGTATGTCGCGTTTTGGCGGTTGTGGTAAGGTGTAATTCTATGATCTTACCTAAATATTTCTCTGTTTTGTAAGATCACAGTCAAAGGCAGTATCTGATAGATGTCTTATATACCTGAAAGTATATAAATGCATTTAGTGGATTCCACGTAGAGTTTACTGTCAGAAAATCTCTCCTTTCAAAAACCATGTTGGCATTGCCTTATCAGATAATGAGAAATGTAAAGCTTATCATGTGTTCTTTATATTTCTGGCTGCTGCAAGGGGCTAAATGTAACTTGCAATTGGATTAACCAATGGATTGTATGCTTCTGGATATTGATTTCTTCCTCCTTTCTAAAGGATTCCTGATTTTTTACATTTCAATGTTGTGTTCTTGAAAAACTACATCGTGAGACTCTGTCTCAAAAAAAAAGTAGAAGAAAAACGTGACGATGATAAATAAAAGAATACATGTATACAGATCAATGTAATCTAAAGTGTAGCTGGCTCGAAGTACTCAGAAACATGACCGTGAATTAAGTAACAGCCACTGAAGGTCCCCATCCATTTTCTAGCAGAGAGCTTTTTTCTGTGAGATGACTTTCTGTTACTCCGGGACACCCGGGATTTACCACATAGTTCTTTGCCTGTCCTTTCCTTGCTTTTCTTTTCTTTTTTGGTGGGGGTTGCTGGGGATCAAACTCAGGGTCTTGTGCTTGCCAGGCGAGTGCTCTACCACTTGAGCTAAATCCCCAGCCCTACCTGTCAGTTTCTAGCAGAGGCTGGCTGAGGATGCGGATGCAGCAGGCTCTCATGAACAAGCCTTAAGACGCCTTCCAATTCTGAAATTCTTGGGCCCAATTCTCAGTCTGCGGACAATTTTAAAATTCTTTCAGAGCCCCAGAAATAACAGATCACTGTCAAGGCAAATTAAACACACGAGGCTTCTTATAAACAATGTCACTGCATAAAATGAGCCTGGGTTTTAATTCTATTACACAAATTCCATTAAAGAAACCTTCTAAGGGAAGAAGTTATGGTGAAGATTATTAAAGATAAACAATGTATTCAAAGGCAGGTCAAAGAGATCTAAATTCCTTTTTTTAATTAAAATCATGCACATCTTAAATATGCCTATATTTATGAGAATTCACCATGCATCTTCCCTTGATGGCTTCTCATAGTTCCTATTAATCTAGAGTACTTTTTGATCATTAGCCTTTTGAAAAATTCCAGAGTTAAGCAAGTGTGCATGTTTCACTATTTGACAAACCCGCACACAAAAACCTTTGCAATTTTCACTCTGGAACATATGGTTATTGTCCAGAGACACAGTTCAGCCTTCTATTGTAAGAGGTACTGGGGGGTGGGAATCATTATTTGTGTTTTTGTATAATTTAAGGCTGCTTAACTGCCAGATTTTCTGAAATTGCCCAGGATGTGATGGGGAGGTAGGATTTGAAAGTCAACCTGAGCTTTTGAAAGAGAAACTGCATAAGGGAGAAGAGAGCCCAATGAAAGAACCTTTCCACAGCCGGCACAATGCAAGCTCTAAGACAGGTAGAGGAGTGTGCAGGAGTATGGACAAATCAGCCTGAGCTCACCTAGGTTCTTTGGGAGCGTGATGAAGTCAAGGTTACTCCAAGGACAGCCCTGTCCGGCCTAGAAAGGTTGTTTTGCTGTGATCCCACAATTCAAGAGGCCAGTGATGCTCTGCTTTGTTAATTTGTGTAATGTAGCCTTGCCTAAGGCAAGAGATGTACTTCATAATTTTTAAAAAACAACAGCTCATGAATAAACAACAGATTTAATGCAAAGCCCCTCAGGCTAGAGATCCAATTCAGAGCTAGCCACGCCTCGGCCCATTTCTGTCAGCCAAGAAAAGTGGATTCTGCTCAACAGCCCTTGTCTCCCAACCGGACCATGGAAGGTGGCCTTTCTCAGCCTTTGAGAGGCAAGTTTCTATGAAATCCCACCAAGAGACTGAAAACAGAAGTGGTGGTGAAGTAACAAGATACAGTGATAATAGTCACAGCATTTCCAGGCTCTGCTTTATTCTCACTGCGGGATCTGCCCCGCAGGATTGCAGCCTGCCACTCCTCGGGGCTCCGGACCAGGAAGTGGCGCTGAGAGGAAAAGCCTAAGTGTCATTGAGTTCTGGGAGTCCGCCAAAGATTCCCGGCGGGAGCAAAGAACATCCGCTCTGCCTGCCTTTTGTGCCATAGCAGGAAGCCTAGAAGGTGCAGGCCGGGACCTCAGTGGTACCGGGCAGGCTGGGGAAATCACTCCAGTCATGATGGATGTGAAAACAAGGCAACCTCGTGAATCAACAGCAAAAGCTTTAACTGTTAATAGGTAACTAGTAATATGCAATGAGTTGTGTGTAACTAGTGATGGGTAACTAGTAATTAACTAGTAATTGGCAACTAGCAACAGCTAACTGGCAAGGTTAACTAGTAACACGGAAGTAGTAATGTTTAACTAGTTGTGGATAACTAGTAATGGGTAGCTAGCTGTGGTTTAAATAAAAAATTAAAATACATTATGTACATGTACCAACTCTCCATAACAAGTTTAACCATTTACTGCAAACGTACCAATAATCATTTTTAAATGCTCAGTATTTTTTTCTTTCTCTCTCTTTTTTTTTTTTTTTTGGTGCTGGGGATTGAACTCAGGTCCTTGTGGTTGCAAGGCAAGCACTTTAATGTGTTATTTATTAAAAGAAGAAGAAGAAATACACATATGAAGTAACCTTTCCCTCAAAGCAAGAGGCAGGGTAACCAGCAGTGGATACAATGCACCATGGGGCCGTAATCTATGTGTCTTGCTCCTGGTGGCTCTAATTTAAAACCCATCATGTGATGTCATACAGCTGATCTGTGTATGCTGTCTTAGCTCGGCATCCAGAGGTGTTGGCAGGGTAGAGACACCACAGGAACAGGAGAGTGCCAAAGACCAAGGATCCCCGCCAAAAAATAACCCCAACTGTTAACCATTTCCTAGTACCCCAATGATCTCCATTCTTGTGTCTCAGGCAATTTGGGGCAGTAGGGATACAATTCTGTAAATAAATCTGTACTCTGAAACCACATCTCTGTGCCCACACCCTGAACTTGCTGATAGTGTAACCGTGTCTTAACAATTTCTGAGGAATCCTACTTTCTGGTAGCTGATCGGCAAGCATTAAATCAGACAGTTTGAGTCCAGTTTCTTCACCACCAAGTATCAAAGGCTGGCAGCCAGAATGGTCAGGAGCCGTGCAGGCGGCTTCACTTTGCTTGCTTTTCACCACTGCTCATCAAAGCCCATCCTGGAAAACCTCTTTGACTTCTTTGCTTCTGCCTCTCACTCTGGCAGGACCAAGGGGGATTCCTCAGTGCCAGCGTGCACGGCTGGGTCACCTGTCGAGAGGCAGTGGAAGCAAGAAAGCAGAGGAGTGTATGTGGTCCTGGAAGTGCCCACAGCGGCCTTGCCCTGCCTGCCAAAGCCGGAAGCTCTTTGCAGAGATGGTCAGGGTCCCCAGCAACTGGAGGTTCTCCATGATGAGGCTGTCCTTCCAGAAGGAAGAGCGGTTTTGTGGAGTGATTTCTAGACAAAGGGAGGCAACGTAGTTCCCACCATGATGGCAGGGAGAGGCCCTCGGTCCAGCATCCTGCATTGCAAGAGGGCAAATGTGCAACAGAATCCAGGAGAGATGGCGAGGAGGGTTTAGAGTCTCTCGATGCCTTCTTCAAATGTGTGGCCAGCACCCAGGGAGAAAAATTCCAGCTTCCCTAATCATCCCAGAAAGATGTTAGATCACTAAGGAACTTCCTGCTGTGCAAGATGGTGTATAGACGACCAGCGATGCAGGTGATACGAAGGACTGTACCAACAGACTGGAATGTAGGAAAGCCAAGAGTTTGCTTCGGCCAGAGTGTACTGCCGACAGGGACAGAGGGTGAGTTTTCCAGAGACTTGAGCCTTTATAAGAGTTTGAAAAGGAGGCAGACAGTAAATTATCCAAAGAGTGTCTTTTCCGGATCATCCAGCACCCCAAGGCCTTTGGGAGTACCTGCATCGTGTTTCAAGTTGTATGTTTACACTTGCAACTTTGACAAGACCATTTCCTCAGTTCTGTGAAGGTCCTGAGCACTGGATAAGGGCATCATCTTTTAGAGATGATGGGTTGGGACTTACTGGGAGGGATGAATAGACCAAACATCAAAAGGTTGACTGTGGCTGTTAATAGTTCTAATATTTCCTCATTGCCGATGGGCAACCAATACACTTTCCCCTTCAGTCTTCTGGAAAAACAACCCAGGACTCGCACAGGCAAGCGGATGTACAAGGAGAGAGAGGCTCGCGGCAAACCGTCTGCAGAGGCGGAATAACCACACACATGCGTGGAATACTTGGGTATGCTGGAATGTCCGTACTTTTGAGCACCCTCATAAAAGCCATATGCTTGGTTCGTTTGTGGGCTTCAGGGTTTTCTCGCAATTTTGTGACGGTCTCTGATCCTGTGCTGGTAAATCTGTTGGAGTCAGTCCCTGCAGGCTCTCGTAATTACACATATGTACATGATTCACAGCGGATGTTTTCTCTGCCAGTTCTGAAGCATTCGATCTGTGGAAGTAACTATGCTTGAATATTTTGGAGATGTGTTTATTTTCTTTGAATCTCTCTGGATTTCTTGCACCAAGTCTAGCCATTGCCCCTCCATCTCCCAGTGGGACAAAGAGTGGGATTGGCAGGGGTAAGATGAGGCAGGGATGGTCAAGAGTGGGTCCTATTTTGCTCAAATTATCCATAATAAATTCAAAATGACTGATTTATACAACAGTCTCTTGTGGATTGGGATAAGATGTATGTTTTTATCCAGTCTGCTTATTTTGAATAAAAAGCATTCTTTCTAGGTAATTGGATTCAGAAGAAAATTCTTTGTATTTGTCCCAAGGTTTAGACCTTCGGAAGATGAGAATCCCTCTTAGGCCTACACTCCAAGGCTAAATTCTCCATTCTGGTCCAATAATTGAGTCACTGAACTGGGTACTGGCCAGGCACTGACGAGGAAGGGCTTTCATATCCAGCTGGTTCCTCTCCCTGGGTCTCACCTTATATAAAGAGGCACTAGAAATTGAACCCCTAGACCCCTGCTCCTCCCACAGACAAGCACATTAAATTCCAACTCAATCAGAATCTGATGTAAGAAAAATATTTTACCCTGAGGCTGGGACATGCAAACAGGGGAAATCAAAAACCAGAAAACCTGTTTGTCTTGTATCCTGGACTGTGCACAGAGCCCACCCTCAATGAAGTCTCTCTACAAGGATTTCCCCAAGAGCCTGCTGCTAGTGACTCAGACCTCCTTCATTTAAGGGAAGGGAGGAGTTGTTTTCTTTTTATCTTCGCAACTCTGCCTTTTGACAGAAGGCTGGTGCCTGCAGGCACACCTGTCCCCAGCAGGTAGACAGGGACCTGAGGACACTGCTCTCCTCTCTCCTTGCTTATACCAACTAATTTTATGAGAAACCCACGGAATGAGCAAAGAGCCAGTAAGTCTGGGTGACATTTTTATTGTTGCAATCCAGGTTTTCAGTACCATAGTTAATGTAAACCTCATTCCTTTTGTGTGACTATTCCAGAACACATCCGTTCTGTTGGCAGCTTTATTACCCGATTGCTGGAGGATACAAGGTCTTAGATAAATCCAAGAAAATGTGTTGCAAATTAGGTTAAAGTCTCCTGAAATAACACACTTTGGGGGGTTTGTTTATCAATTGTAAACCATACTTCTTGCTGATAGTTCAGAAACGTGGTCATTTATAGAGCAACAAGAGATCTGCCTGGCGGTGGGGGTGGGGGTAGAATTATTGACTTGGAGGAGAGGAGGGAGGTGGGAAATTGAAACTTGGCAATAGGATGAACAGCTGATGAATTGTCCACATACCAGGCCTCTAATAGTAAGAGAAACACGCTCTTCATTTTTCTGCTCCTGTTTCCATTGTTGCTCCATAAGTTTGTTATCTGTAAGTTCTCATGTGTTCAGCTAGATCTAATATAGAACAAAAGACATCCAGGGTTGTCATCGATTGAGTGGGTAGGCAAGTTCACCTGTATGATTTTAATATCGGAAGAGAGATTAGACTCTTTCTAATTGATTATAGTTATAACCTATAAATGAAAGTACAGAATTAAAATAAAGAATGTTCAAAGGTCAGGACAGACAGTATCAACTGTGATTTTCTCACCATTGGCACTAGCCCCTAAGAGGAACAGGACAGAAGGACTCAAATCTTCAATGAGGAGTTAAAGTAGATGTGCGTGAAGGCCACATCCAACGTCAGGAGTCTCTGATTTTACAAAGCAGTCTGAGTTTTGTTTTTGTTTTTTGGTTTTTTTTGTTGTTGTTGTTGTCATCGTTTTCTCAATACTAGGTATTGAAGTCAGGACATTTGCACAGTGCTACATCCCCAAGCCCTTTACGTTTGTTTACTTTCTTACTTTGAGACAAAGTCTCACTAAGTTGCTAAGTTTCCCAGGTGGGGCTTGAATTTGTGATTCTCCTGACTCAGCCTCCCAGAGTGCTGGGATTACAAATTTGCACTACCACACCCAGTTTGTATTGTGGGAGTTACTCTTGTCTCCACTGATAACAGACTCTCCTGATGCCCATTACCCGCCCCAAGTGTGTACTCAGGGTTTGGTGTTGGAAATCCACAGACTAAATGTGAAAAAGGATCTGACAAGTTTTATTGAGAGAAAGAGTTTTCCTAGGGACTTGCAAAATGACTTTGTAACCTTTCTCCTCCATATTATTGCTCAGATAATATAATATTCTACTCCATAATCACCTGCCTTTGGAATTTCTTGAAACACTCTAACAATGAACAGCTTAATTGGTAGAGAAGTGGCCACTAGATCTGGTTGGTCATTAGTGACGAAACAGCGGTCATCCACCTGTTTCTGCTGTAGTCCGGTAGTTCACTGGTGGAGAAAAGGTTGGAGAAACCAAGTAGAATTTGGGTAAATCATCCAAATTATGGTAGGGAAAATATTCTCCTTATTAACGTCTGATACGCAAATGTTCCTTGGCTTGATGGAGTTGCATCTCGGCAAATCTATTATACATTAAACGTGTGGAAAGTCAAAGAATGCATTTAGGGCACCTACCTTCTGAAACATCACAGCCCGGCAGCAAGATGTGTAGTAGAACATGGGCTGTTTGGTGGGTCTGATGTGGAGCTGTGCCGCACTGCTGCCACCCAGCTCTGCAAGAGACCACGCTGACCACCAGCCCTGGAAAGATCCAAATTCAAAGTACAATTTCCGTTGAGTGTGTATCACTTCTCGTAAAGTTGAAAACTGTGCTAGCACTGCCATAAATTGGAGATCATTTACCTGGATCCCTCCCTTCTTTGAGTGCAAAGCTAAAACCACCAGCTTGTTCTTTTTGTGTGCACGTGTGTGCACATTACTTATAACATATGGCCACAAAAATTTTGCACCACGGCTGTGTAGAGTCTACCACTATCTGTTAATTTCAAGCAACTGGTTCTTGATTTTCTAGCAATTTTACCTTTAAAGTTGATGTAATATAATGCAGAGAAAATGATCCACAGCATTTGCTTAATCACTGTGAGTTACATCTTTTAGCAATTGACAAGGGTCCTTTGGTCTCACTCATTTTCTCCTGGATTTCACTTTTATGTGATTTCTTTCCTGCTTTTTCTTTGTATTCATCTTTATAATTTTGTTCATTCTTTCGTTTTTAACTTTTTAAAAATTATTCTTAGCTATTTCATTTTACATTAGACATTTTAGACAGGCCACTTTGTTTTTGTTGGGCATTGTATACATAAATGGAATTTTAAAATCCATTTAGAAAATTATTTGAAAGGAGTGTTGAACCCATTCAGGTTTAATTTCTTTGAGCGTTGTGTATATATTGTTTATACTGTATATTGTATACTTCCTCATCCATATTATTACTCAGGTAATACGATACCTCACTTCATAATTCCTACCTTTGGAATTTCTAGAAATACATCGTGTATGTATTTTTGGGCGATACTGGGGTTTGCACTGAGCTACATCCCCAGCCCTTTCAGTTTTCATTTTGAGACAGGGTCTGCTAGGTCACTAAGTTGCCCAGGCTGGGCTTAAACTTGGGATCCTCCTGATGTAGCCTCTCAGAGTGCTGGGACCACCAGTGTGTGCCACCATGCCCGACTTTTAATTCTTTGCTTGAATTGTTCTCCTGTTTCTTGTCTTTTCTAAATCTCATTTCTTTTATGCATTGTAGCCCTATATAGTCTGTGTGTAATAAATCTGGCACATAAGTCAACGGAGACCCAGCTTTTAAATCAGTGGGATAGAGGTGACAACTGAAGTTATGGTAGTATTCGGTTGTCTGAAAAAGTGTAGAGAAACAAAGGCACATGGGTTGGTCCTTGGGGAATGTGCCTATTAAACGGTGGAATGGATTATCCCAGGGGCCTGCAAGAGCCTGGATAACAGATCTGTGGACACAAAGGGAAGAGATGGTCTGGAGAAGAAAAGTCTGATTAACTCCCTTCACAGCTTTGGGAACCCAAGCAAGCTGTTAACTGAGAAAAGATCTTTGGGTTTTCTAACCGAAATATCCACACAGAGCCTGAGAAGTCCACTTCTGTTTGGCAGAAGCCAAGGCCAAGGCTGTGAGGCTACGTGAGTGCCGAGAAGGTCTTGTAAATAAGCCACACTCTTCTTGCAAGACGCTGAGCAGAGAATGAGGGCAGGAAAAGGCTCTGGGCGCAGGGAGACAGCGGTGCCGGACACGGAGGAGGCTGGCTGTTGGCAGGTGCAGCGAATGCGGGCCGAGCGGCGAAGCAGTGAAGACACCCTTGATGGCACACAGCCTCCCAAGAGAAAAGCTAAAGCTTCGGGGTACCACTGCAGACAGGGCACCACCACATCCCTCCTCACTGGAGTGTAAGCACTAAGCACGGACTGTGTAATCGGCCGAACCCTGTTAAGTCCCCCTGTTGACCTCAGGGGATCATGGCAGGGACACCAGAGCAGGCCCTGGACAGTCAACTATCACCACAGCAGGGAACAGAGTCATCTGCAAGTCAGTGGATCCAATTCCAAACCCACGAATTCAGGGACTATGTCCCGTGAAAGAAGACGAAAGCAGCATTGCGGGGTGGGGGGCCCTTCATGTTTCTGCCATATCTGTCAACATAAAACAGTGTCTCGTTTAAGAGAAAGTGGTCCAGCAGTCCTCCCCATTCTCTGGGTAAAGTAAGCCCATTTCTGGGGAGTCTATGCCTTGGGCATCCTCAGGCTGACTCTTTGCTTTTTGGTGATGAATGTCACAGGACCCCAGAATGACCAATCAGAGCAGCCCATTTTTCAGGCCACCATGATGGGTAGAGAAAGGGCATGGGAGCCTCACTGGGTCAGTCAAAGTTGGTTCTTAGTCTTGCTGTGTAAACCTAAGAGACTGAGAGGCCAGAGTGACCAGGGCCCACCCATCACACTGCGAGAAGGGAGCCCAACTAAAGCTGGGTAGCTCGGGAGGAAAGCCCATGGGGGCCTGATGGTGTCCTTTGGATGCTGCAGTGGGCAGATTTCCTAGAAAGCATTTCTTTAAATTCCTTCTAATTTAATTCCTGACATTTGCTGCTTAAGATAGTTGGCTTAATAGTCGTGAGCCTGCTAGAAAGCACCAATAGAAGTCTTCATATTCTTTAGTTCTCTCTGAGTGTTTACAAATCCACTTCAGAGTTATTCCGTGCAACTATCAAGAGCAGATCTGCCCTTTTGGGAGGAAGATGTAGCAGGGTAGCCAGAGCGCTGGTTCTCTGGAGCCACTTGTCTCCTGGTTCCAAACAACCAGACAGAAGCGGTGGCTCTTTCTAAGCATCAGCTCAGCACTGCGCAGGCCTTCTGCCCAGGAAGCAGGCCATGACCTCAGAGAAGAGCTTAGCGAGCGTGCACGCACTGTGCTTGGAAGGAAAGTCACCTCCCTCACGTCCAAATTCTAGCAAGGTTGACCCCGTGGGCCCCCATTCTCAGAGCTACAAGACTCTGTCCATGTTGGGAGGCAAGTTCTTCTGATGCAGGTGAGATGAAGAGCAGTTTTCCTAAGAGAAATAAAAGTCAATTTTCTCTGCTGAAGACAGACTGCTCCTTCCTGTTAACTGCCTCAGCATACAAGGAGTGATTAAAGAATACAGTCAATGTTTAAATTTTAAAAAATTATTAAAAGACATATTATCAAGGTAAGTTTATTCACAGAGTGGAGGACTATTTTGATTAGTGGCAATAAGTCTTTTACTGTAATAAAAATTTTAAATTTAAGTATTTTGTATTTGTTGATCATTTATGACACTTTATTGATCAAACATTTATGATAATTTCTGTCAAATAAAAACATGGCAGTGTGTCTTATCCACCTCATTTATCAGATTTGGCACCATGTGACTTTTGGCTCTTCCCCAAAGTCAAAATGACCATGAAAGGTCAATGTTTTCAATCAATTGAGGACATTGAGGCACCAAAAGAGAATAAGTAAAGATACTCGCTAATGAGGACTGGCCGTCTATGTTCACAGGTCCCCACGTTCACCTCCTGTAAACGAGCTGATGATGTCTGGCATCAGAGGTGGCAATGAGGATCAAATCCTTCCATCAACTCCGGACCTTTGGTGGGGGTGGGAGAGGGGGCTCCCTGGTGAATGAAAGGTAGGAAGCTGCACACAGCCTCAGGGACCAGGGTACTGGCATCTTCCGTGGGGTGCAAAAGCAAGCTACGCAGAGAGGCACTGTGCATCAGATTATCTTAAACATCTCCCCAAGCCCAGCTCCTATCTAATCCTACGGTGAGAAAGTTCAAGACTATTTCCTGTACATCCAGGTGTTTGTGCTGCAAAAGTACCATGTTCCCTTCAAGCACAAGACGTAGGCCATTGAATGAACAGAGAAATACTTAAAGTCTCCTCCTCCTTGATAATCATGCTTGGACCCCCGCTTAAGGCTGCTATGCACATGACTCAAGAACCACCATGTCACTTGCTTTTGGGGGTCTGGGCTCTGTAGAAATAATGGAAACTGCTAGGAAGTTCTTGGATGCTATTTCCTCACTATCACCACCCTTCTCCAAATTCTCACCAGCTGACAATGGACACCAGGATCCAGTTGCAATCCAAGCCTGAATCTGCATCGGCTAAGCAGAATTTAAGGAGGGACCATGCTGGAAGCCCCCCTGGGCAGGCTTTGATGTCTGTTAACCCCAAGGCCAGGCCTCACAGAATGGAGACCTGGGAACCAGGAGCTGGCCTTCCTTTTTGACGTATTCCAGAGGAAATGAACCAACCAGACTCATACATCCCCCACTGAGGGAAGACCAAGCTTCCACTGCTGACTTGCTTAGAGCTGTCCAGAAAGTTCTTGTTCATGAGCAGAAGAAAGAACACTGGAGACAAAGTAATGTATTTTCTCTGCAGTAATTAACAGCTCTTGACGGTCAGGAGCAGCTGCACCAGGGCCACAGGTGAGGCTCGGAGCAGGGTGGCCTGCTCAATAGGGCAGATCTTTCCGGGTTGACCCCAGTGGGAAACAGAGTGTGCCCCACACAGTCCTCTGACCAGAGCTTCTTTGGATATGGGCTTTCTTCTTTAAATGGGAAGAGGAAGTACATCAGGTTGTGGAGTCTGAAACCAACCTCCAGACTGCTGTTATGGTTTGCATCTTAAATGTCCCTGAAAGGTCAGGCATTGAAAGCTTATTTGACAGCCTGTGGTGCTACTGGGAGGTGGTGGAGCCTTCAAGAGGTGGGGTCTGGTGGGAGGAAGTTAGGTCATTGGGGGCATGTCCATGAAATGGCTACCGTGCCCCAGCTCCTTCCTTTCTCTCTGCCTGCTTCCTGGTCAACAGGAGGTGAAACAACCTCTTCCTCCACAGACTCTGCCATGATGTATACCTCTTACAGGCCTAAAGGCAATGGGCCAGACAACCACGGATCGAAACCTCAGAAACTGTAAGCCAAAGGAAACTTTTTTTCTCCTTTAAGTTGTTTATCTCGGGTATTTTGTGACAGTGATGCAAAGCTGACTAACACAGCTGCTCTCTGGGGTCTGCTGGGGTAGCGTCCTCCAGTGCATACTTCTGAAGGTGATAGTCCCAGACACTCAGGAAAAGTTTGCAAACTCAGAATTAAGGCCAAAAAAAAAAAAAAAAGTGATCAGTACTTGTTAGAGTTAGACTAAATGATTTTCTAATGAGCCTCTCTAAAAGACATCTGACTCTCTGGAAATATTCTGGCTTGATTAATAATTGATTAGGGCCAGGTTTACCTGAAGAAAACTGATGAAGTATAATGACTGGTCCATTAGGCAAGATTTCCCTGAAGGTTATGGTTTAATTGCCCAGTAGGAGTATGAATCAGTTCTGTGTCTCAATTACCATGCATTTTTTTATCATCTTTCCTCCAGACAATACAAGTCACGTGTCTTCAGAGTCTCTTTAAATCAGGTCTGTTATTCTGCTGGCTTGAGTTAAAAACAATTTTCCCACATGATTGCGCTCTGTTTACACCAAAATTATGATTTTAACAACTTGAAAAATACTGTTGCTCAAATATTTGTAATCATTTGTGAAAATGCTTAAAATACAATCTTAATTCATAAATCCATAGACCTGAATAAGATCTTGTTTCATTGAAGACTATTTACCTATCTACGTATCCAATTCCTTACCCATCTGCTCACTCACCAGCCTATTAACAACTACACATTAAGAATGTAGAGTTCAAAGAATGTGGAGTCTAAAGTCAAGAGTATTGGGCTTTGAGCTCCTTTCTAAGTTCTGTCCACTACTAATCCTGTGACTTTGGACAAATCATACGTGCTGAGAAATGTGTTTCCTCGTTTTTAAAGTAAGAGCATCATGAAATTATGGAGAAAAGTAAAAGAATATTAAAAAGTATACATAAAGAGAATATAAAAAAGAGTAGATAAAGCACTTGAGTTGGAAACACCCGCCTTCAGCTTGTGGCCATGACCCCAGACCCCACATCTGGTGGGTTCATATCTTCAATTAATAAAAACCAGTTATAAAATACATAATAGATACTAATATAATTACCTAATTGTCAGCAATTACTTTAAGTTGATGGCCTTGATATTCTAACTAAAAGATGGATTGTCAGAGTGGATAATAAAAACAAGAAAGCATTAACTATATGTACTCTCCAAAGAACTCACTGTAAGAGTGAAAATTCAGCTTAAAGGTAAAGGAGCAGGGGCTGGGCACGTAGCTCAGTGGTAGAGCATTTGCTCAGCACACAGGAGGCCCTGGTTTTGATCCCCAGTCTCATAAAATAAAACAAAAGGAGTGGGGGAGAAAGGTGTACTGTACTGACACTAATCAAAGAAAGCCCCAGTAGCTATGTTAATTTCAGATAAATCTGATTTAAGAACCTAGAAAATTATCAGAGACAGAGGAGGGTATAACATAATGAAAAGGAGAGGTAAATACTTCAAGAAACAGAGTGCTAGAAATATCCACACCAACCACAGAGCATCAAAATGTGTGAGGTCTGGTTCCGGCTGGTATAATTATGAGTCAGTTTATTTTATTTTCCAGCTATTCGCCAGAAAATATGTGCTAGTCTAAAAAAAAAAAAAAGAAGAAGAAGAAGCAGCAAACTTCATTATTCCCCTATTTTGCTTACTCACCCCTCGGGAGGGTGGAGGAGGGCTGGCTTAGCAGAGAACAGAAGCCCCGAGGTCAAACGTCCATTCACAGCACTCGGAGAGCTATTCTTTCCAAGTTCACCTTGTCTAGAAGAAAAAAGCACAGGAGCTCAGGCTGAACAGATGGCCTCTCCAAGGGTGCTTGCCTGTGCGAAAATCTCAGAAGACCAGCTTAGAAAGCAAGGTCCTGCCTCACACTTGCCTAGCTACCGAAGGCCCGGGCCGGGACCCGAGGATGGGCTTTGGGGGCAGGCTGCTGTGGAAGCCGAACCACGAACTGAGAATCTGAGGCACAGACCCGTGTCCACCTGCACGCACTTGACCTTCAAAAGGATTTTTAGCACTAAGGAAAGGAGGCACTCGGCCTCGGATGTGGGAAGGAGGAGGGCTGGGGTGACTCGGCTGGGTGAACCCTTGCCCATCTTCTGGGGGGGGGGTCAGCTGGTGTTAATTAAATGGCAAAAGCTGGTTCCAGAGGTTTATAATGCCTAAGCTACTTTCAGCTTGTGGCCGTAATGTTGGACTCCAGCTCTGGTGGAAAACAGCATATCTGTGTCCTGTTTTATTGAATTAAAATGCTGGATTATTATTATCATTATTTTTACAACTTGGGGGTGTATATCTCCTATAGTAAATTTTAGGTTAGGTCCATACGAATTGTTGGGGACTTCTGGGTTGAGGTATATTTCTGGTCAACTCAGAGTTAATGAAAAGACAATTTTGTTTTAGTTCATTTTGACATAAATAACAAAATTTTCCTGCCTTTTTTTCCTGAGCACCAACCTTTTTTTTTTGCAGCTTAGCTCAGCACTGACCTTTTTTGTTGAGGAATGAAGTTTTTTTAATGATGTGTAGATGCAGTTGTCATGCTAAATTTTCATTTTTTTTTTTTTAGCATATGGCTCAGTCAGTAAGAAGGAAGGAGAATTCAATGAATACACTTAATCCCAGGTTGTCCTCTGACTACTTTTTATATCCTTTATATCAGTGTTGTAACTCCCCTTCAGCCTAAAAGTAGATTACAAAGACTTCCAAGTGTGTATCACCGCTGCTCCGTTATCGCCATTGGGCCTTCTCATCAAAATGTGTCCTGGAGTCTCAGAATCCATCTAGGCAGAAGCACGGCTCCAGGCAAGGAAGGAGAGGCCGAGGGGTGGAGGGCTGGGCACAGTCTCCTCTCGTACCCCCTCACCCACACTGCCCAGCTCACAGAGGTCCTCTGCTTGTCCGTATCTGCTTGCTGCAAAATTATGGCCACAGCTGCTCTTGACTCTGGTGTTCAGAATTCAAAACCGTCCCTCAGTTTAGCAAACTCCGAGCAGGCCACTGCTGTGTGCTGGGTGATGGAACCAGCTTCACAAATGAGTTCAAGACCGTTGGTGACATGATGAGCTGCAAGGGAAACGGGGACAGGCGCGAGACAGAAGGACAGGTGAGGTGCTCAGAGTGGACGCTCCTGGAGGGTCGACAGGTGTGCTGAGGTGAGAATGCTGAAAAGCCTCCGGTCATCCAGGACTGAGAGAGAAGAAGAAGTTGTGCGTGCCGAGACCCAGCTCAGCTGCTGTGAGGACCCGGCAGGGGACAGGGACAAGAGAATGAGCTCCGAGATGCCCTGAGAAGGAGCAGCGCGCACGGAGCTTGCGTGTCTGTTTCCTCAGCATAGAGACCGGCAGGACACTAGGCCGCGGTGAACTTGAAATGCGGGGATTTGGAAGCTGCCCGGGGAAGGTCTGTGGCAACGAGAAGGGGACCTCAGGGACTCGTGCTCACTGGGGGCTGGCCCTGTGGCCCCTCTCTGCCCGTGTAGCTGGCTTCCCCTCAGGAGTGTGGTGCGGGGGCAGGAGTGGGGAGCAGCCTCAACCAGTTGGGATGGGAGGGGACGAGTATGTCACCTGTAGGGTGGCTCTGTTGTGCCCCGCACAGTCTCACGGAGCACCCTGTTGGCTTTTCTTCCCTCCCGGTTTCACTGTCCCACCTGCTCACCTCTCCACGATTCACGACCTCCGAGACATGGAGCCAGCCTGGTGCCCATCAACAGATGAAGGCCCGGAAGAGGGGCTGGAGTATTATTCAGCCACAGGGAAGGGTGCAGGTCCATCCATCATTTGCCAGAAAATGAATAAGTCTGGAGACCGTCGTGTTTAAGGAAGTCAGTCAAACTCAGAGACACAAATATTGTATGTTCTCGCTAATATGCAGAATTTTAAAAAGATGACAAGAAAGTAGAGAGGAGACAATCTCAGACAAGACGAAGAGGATAAGGGGGAAAGGAAGGGAGCATAAGGGTGAATACTGGGGGGATGGACATGAGTAAAAAGTAAGCGTTGCTCCCATGTGAAACTAGGGGAGGGCGGGGAGCGGAGTGAGCGGGGAATGTGTTCCTGTACTAATCTGCCGAAATGAAATCCATTAATCTGCAAAAAATAAAGAGGGGGAGAAAAAGAGGTGATTCGGTGATGCGGCTCCACCTTCACGAACAGATTAGCCCATTCCAAAAACAAAAACAAAAGTCTGCTTTGGCTGGCAGCGGGCCGCAGGCGGGGAGCTGCTGGGTTGCCTGGAAGAGGCAGCAACACACCTGCCGGCAGAGAGGCCTTCGCTGGGCTCTCTCGCGCCCACTCAGCAGCCAGCGCAGTGGCCGGCACCAGGACAGCCCGCAAGGACGCTGCGTGTGCCAGCGGAGGAGGCAGCAGATGGGACGGGGCCCATGAGCTGTGGTTGGCTGAGCCTGGTCGAGGAGTTTAGTGCTGTTGGTGGCCCTGGGGAGCTGGCAGGTCACAGCCAGGGTCCTTCTGTCTTCTGGATGGTTCGGGAGATGCTGCCAGAATTTGCTTCTGTGCTTTGGGGGTTTACAAGCCCAGTGGGAAGTTTCCTTCCTTGTTCTTGGAGCTGTCTGCCTTCGCTCCGAGATGCTGTGGCACCTCTGGAGCTGCCGTCCCCTCCCGGCCCCTTCTCGGTTCCGTGCAGAGCAGGGACGAGCAGGAGGGTGGCTACAGGAGCCCTCTCACCTCACTGGCTCGCAGGTGAAGGGTGGCAGTCCCGCCTCCTCCCTGTGCTGGCTACAGCGGAAGGGGCACAAGTTTCTCCCCTGGCCATTTTAAAAATAGATTTTTATTAAAGTTTATCCAAAATTACACAAACTTACAGGCCATTACACAAGCTCACAGACCATAATACACTGAGGCTTTTGCTTATACCCGTGAGCAATGTAAACAACCACATAGATGCAGCATTAAGTCACAACTACATAACTTTCCTGTTGTACCTAGTGTACGTCTTACTGTTTTAAGTTTGGGTTATATCGGCCCTTTTTTTAACCAAACAAACTCTCTTCAGGGCCATGTGCAGGAGCTGTGACCAAGGAGGCCGTTCTGGATGTCTGACTCTGTGGCTGGTGGCAGGTGCACAAAGGCTGTGGAACTGCCCTTTTATCTAAAGATTCCTGAAAGTGGCTGGTGGTGCACATGGTGGTGCACACCTGGAACCCCAGCGTTCTGGGGGCCTGAAGCAGGAAGATCACAAGTTCAAGGACAGCCTGGGGCGATTTAGTGACTTAGTGAGACTCTGTCTCTAAGTAAAAAAGGCTGGGGGTGGAGCTCAGTGTGAAGGCCCTGGGTTCAATCCCCAGTACAGAAAAAAAAAAAGATTCCTGAAAGCAAAAGACTCCCATGCCAGTGAAGTGCGGATGCACCTGTCAGAAGGAGGGTGAAGGTCTTGATACCACAGTGCTGCTCGGAGAGCACCAAGAGAACCATGGGAGCTTCCCCAGTGTCTCCTAGGAAGGCCTGGAGGCTTGAGAAAGCTGCTCAGGCAGGCTGTGAGGAGCCCACCTTGGAGAAGGGCTTGGAGCCGAAGGACACCACTCCAGGAAGGCAGGTGGCTGAGGCCAGCCCGGCCTGGCTCAGCCCAGATGACACACAGGCCAAGCCACAGCACCAGGGAACACAGGAGCCAGGCCCAGGTTCTCTCTCTCCCTCTCTCTCTCTCTCTCCCCACTTCTTAGGTCCCATAGTGTGAGGACATTTTCCTTGGCCTTGCCCCACTGGCTTCCTGTTTCAGCCTTGGAGTAAGCTGACCATGGCTGAAACTGTGAGCCAAAAATAAACCTTTAAATTGTGAGTGCTGCATATTTTGCTGCAGAGATGAATAAGTGATTAAGACAGGACTATGTCGGATTTCGATATGTTCAGCAATATAGGATTTTAGGCCATACAAGTCCTGGTATCTCCCTGTGTGAGGGTGGCTGACCACGCCGAAGCCAGCGCAGAAGGACTCCGGGCTCTCTGCCGAGTTCAACCTCCGCTCTCCCATGGAGACACTGAGGTCCGTGAAGGCAGACGGCCCACAATCATCCCTTCATGTCGGTATTTGTCTTTTGCAAAGTTTTGACATCACTTTTTTTATTATGCTTAGTCTGTTCTTTAAGCTCCTGGCTTTCGCATTTCATTTTGTTTGTACTCATGCACTCGAAGTATTTTTTTGTTTTCTCCATTTGCTCACGAGGCTCTGGTTGTAGCTTCATCTCCCAGGTGGATTCGTTTGATCTTTTGCACTTGGTTTCATTTTCCTATTCATTTGGTCTGCTTTGGAGAAGTCTCCTTGTTCTCATTGTAGCTTCTCACCTTTTCCCCATTTTGTGTACTGTTTTATTACCATTTATTTCACTCTATTGTTTTAAAATTACCATACAAAGCTTTTGTTCCTGATTTTAGGAATTCCAACAATGAAAGTCTGGCGTCAGGGAGAAAGTGGGGCAAAGCCATCATGTAGCTCTGGGAAACACCTGCCTGTTTTATCAGGAGCGGCAGGAAAGGGAAACAAGGGACCCTGTCTGTTAGGTCTTATGTCAACACACATCATGGGTTATTGGAAGAAGGCGTTGATAACCACACCCTCTTCCTTCCGGTTTATTCCCCATGGGATTTAGCTTGTCATTTGAGAAGAAGGGACCAAGAAAAGGAGGAAGTTGGAGAAGATATTTTATTAGTACTATTACCATTATTGTTAACATTTGGGCAATAGCTCACTTCTGAAATCCTGAGCACTGTGAGGTTAGCAGAATGGCTGGTGACCCTGTAGCCAAGCCTGCCCCGCCCTCCCTGGTGAAGCTCAGGATTCTAATGAGGGACCTCCCGACTCCTGAGGGGTCATGACCACTTTCATCTTGCTCTGGGACAACAAGCCTCAGTCCAAGTCCAGTAGGACCGGTCTGCGATGCTGTATTTTAATTTCTGAGAAGGGTGAAAGTCTTCAGAAGTCTTGCAATGAGCTGCAACATCAAAGAAGTCAGCATTTTCCAGATTGTATACACACGTCTTTGTAACTGTCCGATGTTTCGCCGCGCATTGGCAGTCTGATGGCGATTAAGATAGTAGGAAAAACGGTCATAACCGCAAAGGTGGAGAAAATTGAAGTCAGTGTGCTCTATAGAAAACAAATGGAAAAATAAATGGATTGGAGTCTCACTCTGGCAACTGGAAAGCAAAATTTTTGAAGTAATGAGGGGAACTGAAATCAGATGGGATGAGAAATTGGCTTATGAATCGAAAGGCACCAGTCTGTGTCCTAAGTAATATGAAATTCCAGATGTAAGTTAGAGGAGTCACACTGCTCCAACGCCATATCAATAGAGTCTTCAAATGTTCATTACATAGAAATGAAAAACTTTTACAGGCAAAACACATTCACACAAAAAGCAGTGGGTTATATACCAGAAAGGAAATTTCTTAAGCACTTTCTTAAGCATTTTCAACTGACTGTTATTTCAGCCTCTCAACAATTCCGATGCCACCTAAAAAGAATAAGAGGCTAAACCACAAGCTCCTTTTTCAAGGTCACACAGCCAGAAATTGGCACAACCAGGTTCTGAACCAAGGGTCTCTGGAAACAGGTGCTTTTCCATACGGTCCCTTCATTCCCCAGATTCTCATGAGATTCGGCCCCTAATGCCAGCTGTGTGACCTTCACTGCGCTTCTGGTCCCCACGCGCTTCGTGAGAGATACACACTGCCGGAAGTAGGAGTGAGGCACGGATGGGATGTCCCTGCCTCGGGCACTTACACCAGATGGGCCTACAGTGAGCAGTGATTTGCTGTGTCCATCAGCACAACTTGTGTGAAGTCACTCCACTTCTTAGGTGTCCAATTTCTTCATCTGTAGAGTGTAGAGCTTTTAACCAGTCAGCGATTCAGAACTAGAGGATGTGGCAAAATCCCCAAGGAAGCTTTTTAAAAACGCTGTCGCCAGGGCTCTACCCCAAAGCAACAGAATCAAATTTGAGTGGAGGCCTGAAATGTGTAATTTGGAAATCTTTCCTCCAACAATTTGAATGCAAACCTGTATTTTAAGAACCAATAAAAATGCTGACTCTGAATTCCTCTTGAGCTCTCGCATTCTAGTTTTATCTTTAGAAGATCTTTAAATCTCTCTCCACTATGCAACCTTTACGCTCACATGCTGACAGCAAAGAGCCTACCAACATTGCACTCCCAGGTATCAGAGTGCTGCGCTGGGAGGGCTGAGGCATCTGTGTGGGGCTTGTGTGTTAAGCTTTCCACTGAGCCGAACGGACAGCTAACAGGAGGCTTCTGTGTCAGCCAATGACCTAGGCCCACTGGGAACACCACGACTCGGTCTTCTCACACCATTTCAGGTACTTGGACCAGTGTTGCCCACCCAAAGAGTCCCCAAGACATGGTCCCTCCACCAAAGAAACTCAGATTCCAAAGATGCTGCTGGGGGTGCGTTTCTTCCTAGTTGAAGGCTAAACTCTTTGGCTCAGAATGATGCAGTTTGACAAGGACAGAGAGGATAAGATTGCTGATTTACAGATATCGTTGAGCAGGAAATGAATTTCTTCAGATCACTCAATGAGGGCTATGAGCTAAGCCCTACTGGTTCTTGGAAGGACAGATAAGCTACCAACATGGTTCAGATTGTGTGTGTATTAGATTTCCATCAGTGTGACAAAGTACCTGAGATATGCCTGGTTTCAGAGCTGTCTGTCTGTGGTTGGTTGCACACGTTGCTTCTGGATGCGCGGAGAGGCAGAGCATCAGGGCAGGGAGTATGTAGCAGGGCAGAGCCGCTCACATCATGGAGGCTGGGAGCAGAGAGAGAGAGGAGGGGCCAAGCTCCCAAGTGTTCTTTGAGGCCACGCCCCCCAGTGACCTCACTTCCTTTGATAAGCCCCACCTCTTAAAGGTTCCATCACCTCCTAATAGCACCACAGGCTGGTGATTAAACCTTTAGAGGCATGTTTAAAATCCAAACCTTAATGATGTGTATATAAAATGCATCACTTTAGACTATGTTGGCCAAAGGAAAGTCCCTAGAACTTTGTAATAATGAAAGAAATTGAACATAATGAGCGAGTTCATCTGCACACAAAACTTCTTGGAAATTAAATCTTGAAACAAGAAAAAATACAATGAGAGTAGGTTAAATTCAAATTCATACCAGCCTCTGTTTTATTTTTTTCTGTTAGACTTTTCTCCACTGCTGCTTTTATAAACTGAGGAGAGGGGCCGCCTAGCTGTAATTTCCAGGCAGAGTTGGCATTTGAGATGCCCAAACTAGTGATGGGCACTGTAGCAAGGAAAACACGAATGCCACAAGTTGACCCATCCACTGTCTTCCTCCTCCATCCGGTCCTGCACAGCCTCTATCTTCCAGGAACCCAAACAGCCAGGTGTAGAAGCTCAGGGAATTCTCCCCAAGTGTCACCACTCATAGATGTCTGATGGGCTTGTTCTGTTTCTAAAAGGGACCACTGGCTCACACCCAGGAAGAGCAATTCTATCTGTGAGGAAAAATCAGAGCCACTTCATGGCTAGCAAGACCCAAATTGGGGACACAGTTTACCATAAAACCTGGGAGCATGGGTAGCATTCAAAAGGAACCCACCAGGAGACAACTCAGGACAACGGGAGCTGACATTAGGAAACTGCCAAGCATGCAAGGGACAGGGGACAGTGACTCATTATTGACTATGGGATGCCCTGGCTTGACTCCAGCCGACTGTAGGACCCTCAGCACCTCTGGGGTACAGATGTTGTCACAAAGATGGGTGCTTGCTTGTCCTTTAGCACTGCTGGGCATCTGGTGGGCTCCACGAGGGATCTCGCTTCCGCCTGGCACCTTTGGGCCCCTATGAGAAGCTTCCTCTCTCCGTGGGGACAAAGGGGTCTGCCTCATGCCATACCCTTATGAAAGGTCCCCAGCACCTTCTCTGGGCCTTCATTGGTATATAATGTGTCTGTGTAATGAAGCTATTTTGCAAAATTAAAACACTCTTCACTAGTACTCAGGGATATGCCTTGTAACATTCTAACGTCCTTGAAAGACACTATTTTTGTCTCGTTTGCTTATTTTTATTAATCACGATCTCTACACAAGCTATGCACCTGAAAACTGCTGCCTAACTGAATGCACACTGTTCCCTTGTGTGACATCTGAGGACTTCCATCAGCTGCTGGGAGTGTGGTTCCAGGAGACAGAAAACTTGGCAGAAGCGGCTGCTCCTGATGGTTTCCTGGAAGTAAAGAGTAAACCAACACCACCACTTCCCTGCCTGTCCCTGTCCGATAAGATCCACCTGAGAAGGACAATGGTGTGGTGGGGGTGCTACCTGTCGCCCTCGCCCCACTCCGGAGCTCTTGGCACAGTGAAGCTCTGTGGAAGACTAATGATGTCAGTTTACCAAACTGTAAGGCTGAAGACTCTGGGGAACCAGACAAATTCCACCCCCACCCTGCCCAAACCCAGCTGTGAACATCTGGAATCTTGCCACGTCACCAGTCAGGACTGAAGAAGGAGGGCAACGTGGGCAAGGGGGCTGACCTGGGCCTTCAAGGCCGCAGGTGCCAGACATCTGAGCTGCCAGTAGACGATGGGTGAGATGAGGATGAGGTCCAAGGGCCTCCACTGATTCCTCTGCTGTGCAGACAACAAGTCCCAGGTCCTAGGAATGGCCCAGAATACCCGGGTGTCCCCTCTCAGGGCTCTTCCCTTCCTGGAAATGTGTCTTTGACTGTCATAATTCTTTTATTTCAACACGTACTGTATTTCTCCATCACATCTTGTACTCGGGAACCTCAGGGCACCATTGCTTGTAAGAATCAGGAAGAGTCGGGTCCTACAGGATACGGCCTAAAGAGTCATGAATATTCTTTTGGCTACAACTAATCAAAATTCAGGTCTTATGTGTTAGAGCAAAAGGGAGAAGTTATGAAAAAGAAATTGAGTCGTCTCGTGTTATGAAGCAAAGATTGGGCATCTGGAATGAGAGTGCCCAGGTACCTGACCCCTGCGTGCTTCCCCTTGCCATTTCCACTCTGTGTGCTTGGCCCTCCACCCCTTTCTTCCTGACACGGCCGAGTGAGCTCACAGGGGTTCCTACCTCATGGCTTCCACCACCGAAGAACAGCGGGCGCTCTTCCGTGTCTGTTTCAAACATTCATAGAGAAAACGTCACAGCCCAATCCCTATATTAAACAAGTAAAAGCAAACACAAAGGCCTCACTCAGAGCGGGCGGACCGCCCAGAACAAGCAGGTGGGGCCACAGTGCCCGGCATCACCCTTTATGCAATGAAAGCAGATTGGCAAAGCCCAGTGAAATCTGGCTGACCACCCTTTTAGTAAAGAGAGTTTCACTGGAGCATAGCCACACTCAACTGACTTCTTACAGTGGAATAGTTGAAGAGTTGGCCAGCAAAGCCTGAAATATTTACTATCTGGCCCTTAGGGGAAGTTGCTCACCGTGTACTAAAGGGCGAGGCATCTCAGGACAGAGCTTGATGATGGTCCCCCAGGGCTGGGACAAGCTCCTCAGGAGGCAGCCGTCCCACCTGTCCGGGGAGTCGCCCCTGTCCGGGGAGCTGCACTATCGGGAAGCATCCCATCAAATACTAAAATGAACCTGAATTTGGTGGAGGTGGAGCCAGCACTCACTTTCTTGTGCATCCTTGGGGTCTTTGGGGAAGTGGGACTCAGGAAGGTTTGGTGTGGAAACAGCTTTGAAGTTCTTGAGAAAATGCATGGTTTCAGTGAGAGAACAAGAAAAATGGTGTTTGCAGAGCAAAATAAACTTGTATAGTTTGGCGACTTTCATGAGGAATAATGGGGAAATAATATGTTTTATACATATTCATGTAACAAATACTATTTGGCTGGGTCCCAAGGCCATGGACTCTCAGACAGTGGGAACAGGAGGACGCTGACTCAAGCCTCTTCTTGTCCTTCTCCCCGTCAGCACCCACAACCATGGACAGAAGAAGAGGCGGGACGGAAACTGAGCCTGGGTCTCAGCCCAAGGTCAACAAGTTAAATGTCAACAGAAACATGGACTCTGTCTCTGAGAGGATTGTTTTATAACAGCTTGGCTGGGTTCCCGTCCCTCCACTTGGCTTTTCTAAATCCTTTTGTTTGCCCTCATGTGACTGAGGTTCATGTACCAGCTTCCTGGCCATTGGGAGGCTGAAGGTAGACACCCAGCCTCAGGGCGATGTGTTTTCTCTGTTTTAACTTTTGGGGCCCAGGGTGGCTCACGCAGCCCGCCCCTCTCAGCTTGGGAGACCAGACAGGATCTCAGTGTGTGGGCTCAGCGCCCTGAGCTTGGCATCTGGACACAAAGTTCTCCTGGAGACTCCTGCAGAGTGCCCCAGAGTGATGCTGGAATTAGGGTCTTTCCAGTCGGCTGGCTCACTGTCATCTCATCCTGTCACCTCCTTCCCCACAAATACCAACCCGGATCCTCCCCGAGGACGGTGTGCATCTGCAGCCCAGACCAGAGACAACCCGACCCAACTCAGTGCTGGTTTTCTAGGCAGGAGGGCGGGTGCTGAGCTGAACAGTCTGGCCTCGCAGCGGGGATGCAGCCCTCTTCCTGCCACTCAAAGATTTTGTCCTCAAAAGCGAAGCAGGATAAAAAATTTCATTAGGGCGAGACCAACATACATCCCAAGCTCATTTTCCAAAGCCCGCAGACAGTTTTGAGCAGCCTCCAGGGGCTTTCCACACTATCGGGCTTGTCCGATCCTCATTACCGCATTGTTTTCTGTTCACTCATCATCCTTTTGAGCATTACTCACCGGGACAGAAAAACAAAACAAAGCAAATCAAAAGCAGCAGCTAAACATTGCTAGGAAGCAAATCAGATATGCCGGGCTGCACAGAGCACCACCCCCAGGCGCTCCCGGGACCCACCAGCCCCCGAACCGCCGCCCAGTTATTAGAATACAGCGCAGCACATGCTGCAGACAGTCCCCTGGAGGGGAGGAGGATGCCCCGCAGGTCCAGGTCTGGAGACAAGGCAGCAACCCCCGCAGCTCTGACCATTCAGGGTGCGTTTGAGCCCCTTGTTTAGCACCTTTCCTTCACAATCGAGCGCAGCAGCCACCAAAAGTTTCTTTCATTAGTCTAAATGAGCCAAGAGAACAGCAGGCCTGTGGCTGGAGCAGCTTCAGGGTGATGGAGCAGAGGTCAGCTTCCTTCTGTGTCTCACCACAGGATGAGCACTGAGCCTCAGTGGGTCCTCAGAAGAAGGAGAAGCGACCTCTACTACTTTCCTGATAAGTTTTCGAGTAGGCACTCATGGGCGAAGGCTGGGCTGGTGCGGGGGAAGGCTGCCTTCGGGGGCCGGGCGAGATGACACAAAATAACAGTGAGCTTCCCTCTCCCTCAAGACACTGACAAGAAGGACGGGCTTCTCAGAGTGAAGAAAGCCAATATGAGTGTGACGATCACTCTCCTTTTTTGCCATTGTCCTAATGGCCATGGCCAGGGCCTTCTGAACTTGTGTTTGCTCACCTGTGAGGCTGAAGGCCGTGCAGAAGTGAGGAGAGGGGAGGCCCAACAGCTGCAGAAGTGAGCGAGAGGTCATTGCTTGCCCGAGCTATGCATCTAGGCTGTGCTTTCTTCCCAAGCCAAACACCACACACCTGTCTCCTACGGCAAAGACAGAGACTGTTTACCCAGCAGAAGGAGCAGGTGGCCCCGCTGTTCTGAATGGACTGCTTATTCGTGCAAGCAGAAACATGCTGCTCTAAACTAATGCCACCCGGTCTTCCTGAGTCTGCAGGGCTGAAACACCTGAGGGGCTTGCTGCAAAATCAAGTCGCGGACCTCACCCTGCAGTATTCCAATCCTGTGCGTGCAGGCCCGGTGCGCAGGCATCTGAAAGTTGAGCAAGCATTTCTGCTTGCTGGGAATGATGGGAGCCAGGCAGCCAGGCAGGATGAGTATTCTGCATTTCCTTGCTCTGCATTAGCCATTCAGAGTCCGAACAAAGGAACCTGGAGAGCATCTAACTCAGCTCTTTGCTGTAAGAGAAATGACAACAAGCCGGAAGGAGAGGACCCAGTTTGATCAGTCGGGACGAGACCCTGGTGGAGCCCACCATCCCCTCAGAGACTCTGTGGTCCAGGCTGCCTCTTCCTGAGCTGAGAAGCTAGGGGTATGTTTCTGCAAAGGCTTTGAAACAAATACTCTTAGAAGGAAAAGAAACAGGGTTAGGAGTCATCTACAGAGAAAGGGCTTTTGTTCTGAGAAGACGGCTTTCAAAAGCAAATGTTAGCGAAAGATGCTATATACGAGAGGAAGTTCCCGGGGCAAATCTGGCTGCGAGCACAAGGACCCCTCTGTCTGGCCATCTGTGGTCTGTACCCGAGTGCCCACGCCAAAGGCAGGGGTTCTGACGCCTAACGGCTTTTGGACTCAAGTAAAAAGGAAACAAAGCAGTTCGGAAACAAAGGGCTGCAGTCTAACAGCAGTTCTTAAAGAGAAAGTATTCCGGCTCTGAGCATTCTTCCCAAGTGGAGTTTAATTAGGCCATGCGTGGTCGTGCATCTTGGAGACGCCCCCAAACCCTTCTATCTTCTGTGTCCTGGATCAAGGAGGAAGCCTGGGTAGCTCGAGCAGTTTCGTGTGGATTGTCAGAGATGTTAGGAAAATAATCACGGTGCCCTTGGAGTTACCTGTAATGACGTGTGGCACCAAACCCAAAGATTTCTGGGCTCCTTGTGCGGCTCTTCACCCCGTGAACTGTGTGATCTAGAAGTAGAAGACAGTTTGTGAGCCCGTCTGGGGGTGACATGTAGAATGGCCTCAGTGGGGGCTGCTGGAGTTTCTGGGAAAAGTGTAACCCTAAAGGTTGCTAAAGGTGGATATATTGCTCTCATTTCTCAAATTCTGGGCCTTTCCATTTCTGTCCCAGTAGAGTGGCCCTTTAGAGGTATCAGCAGCAGGCAAACGGGAGGAAGGAGGGCCTGCTTAGGCCCTTGCCTACAGACAGGGTGACTTGCAGACCACATGACTTCCTTCCTGTCCACCACTTCCTGTCACCACGTAGGAAGGTCTGCAGTTCACCTACCCAGGGATTCCTAGCTGTGTGGCCCACTTGGTGGAAGTGACAAGATTGAGGCCCAGTAGTTTGCTCACAGGTAGTGACAGAGGTGAGCTGAGGACCCCAACATCTCGATACATAGCCCGACATTCCTTCCACACCAATATGTGGCCTGGATGACCCACTCGTTGGCATTTATTTCTGAATCGCTAGCTCTTTTCTGAGAAATCCGTAACATCTCATCTTGCCCTGGCAAGGTTTTGGGCAAGTCTTACAGTGGCCATAGGTTAATGTAGCCCCCAGCTTGTGTAGTTCCCTCTAGTGTGGACGCCTGTGTGGAGACTCGTTTCTAGGCAGTAAGCTATGCCAGAGGTAAGGGAGCAGGCACCTCCCCATAGTAGGGAGAGGCAAAGGCTCCAGGGACACTCTCGGGACTGGCCTGTCCCACGAGGCTGCACATCACTGACCAACGGGGACATTGTCCGCTTGTCTTAAAGAAGTGAGCTCCATGTTGAGAGCGTGTCACGTGCTGAAGAATGTCAGGGGATCCCTAGGTGCTGAGGGCAGCCAGCTGGAAAACAAGACGTGAGTCTCCAGCCCCCGGGACCGAGTCCTGCCCACACAACTTGGTACAAGATGACTCCAGAGCTGGTGAGGTTGGCTGGCAGGTGACTACGGTCTTGGGGACCCTGCGCTGAAGACCAGCAAGGCTGTGCCCAGACTCCAGGCTATTGATGCTGAGAGGACATGTGGACAGCCTGCTGGGGCTCGTCAAGTCCTCACGTTCTGTGAGGTCACCGTGAACACTGTTAGCAAGTAGTCCCCCAGTGTAGACCTGTGTGCCCACTGGATGTGACCTTGAGCATCCAACAGGCCAGACGTGTCCCCACCTTGGTTTGCAGAACTGCAGCTCAGGGGCTCTGGGTTCCACCCCTGACAGTCTGTGCTCGGCCGTCTCCAGCAGCTGCTGGCTGGATGGACACATGCACATGAACTGCTTCTTCTGGGGCTCCTACAGAGGACCAACGGACGGGTTTCTAGCACTTTCCATTTTCAGCCCAACATCTCAGAAAGCATCCTTTGACTTTCCATATGTATGTCATCCTTCACCCTCCAAGTGTGAGGGCTGTCTCTTCAAGTCCTCAAAAACAGCCTGCCTGAAAGAAACCCACTCAGTTTTATATATCCAAAATATATACTGACAATGGGCTTGGAGTGGGACACGAACATTACCTGGTCTGCAGCCCTGCCACCCCGGATTTAGAGACATGAAGAGAGCAAGGGTACCTTTATGAAAGAGCAGATGAGACCTGATGGTCCACACACGGCAGGTCGCCCCTTCCCGAGGGCTGAGTGCCTCGGTTATTGCTTGGTTAATAATCATCATCTGCTTCAATGCAGCAAAATAGGGAGGGAATTCATGGTCCATTTCACAGCAAACACTGTGTCTCAGCCTCGGCTTACAGAGCAATCTCGGAAAGTAAATTACAGACCCACTCTGTGCTTGCCAAATGTAGGAAAATCCAACAAAGCCATAATTTTCCCTGCTTTTAAGCCTCTGCACCAAGTATATTGTTTTCCACTTCAGCTTATTTCCCCAGGGCTTCGTATTGGTGGTGATTGATTTTCTTCTTTTGTCATTATCAATTGAGGCTGTATTTTCAGTCACTGAGCATTAGAGACATTCCAATCCCATTTATAGAAAGCTGTAAAAAGTTAAATTTGGAGGATGAGGGACAATACATAAAAAACACTCTGAAGCATATTAGTACTTTGCCCCCCAAAATGATAATTGTAATAATTTGTCACATAATCCTCCTTGAGCTTTCATTATGTCATGATTTTGAGATTCTCTCTCTCAGATTGTATAACAACAATGAATCTTAAAACAATAAGGAATTGAAAAATATAAGCAGAAGAAAATTACTGATGTAAAATGATACGACCAGGAGATTCTTCAAGGATAAAAAGAATAGAGTGAATCGATGCACCCAGGATCACTCTCAATTTCATCATGAGCTCATTTGCATGATTTTAATATCTGTCGCCTGCTTGTAATATTCCACCTGGCTCCAGCCCCAGAATTCTCCCACTCTCCGTGGCTGAAGGGGTTTGATATTCTTCTTCTTCTTCTTTGACTTCTTTATCCCAGGCTTCTCCTTAATGGCCACATGTCAAACTAATATTACGAACTGTCACAGAATGCCATTTTAAAAGCTATCCAGGCCACGCGTGGCAGTCAAAAGGTATGAAGTTCGTACTCTAAAATATTTCATTAATATTCTTATTCCAGAAAGTATTTGATTCTTCTTTTAAAGTAAGGGAGGAGACAATGGAAGTAATGGAAAACAAGGATAGGATAAGATGAGGTCTATGTGGCTGTATTAGTCACACAGTGCCATGAGTGGACAATGACAAATCCTCGTGGTCCACAGGTACCAGCAGGTCTTTGCCACTCACAAGCTGGGCAGTGAGTCAGCGGGGGTGGCTCTTACTTCAGGCTCTAGGAGGCCTGCTCCATGCACTGCTCTCCTGCTTCTGGGACCACGCTTCTTCTCTTAGTGACGGCAGATGCATGGGCAGCACATGAAAATGCATGATGCTTCTTGAGGCCCCGACTCAGAGCTGCTAACCACCATGTCCACTTTCCAAGTCTTATGTAAGTTCTTCTCATGGGCAAATTCTAAACCTGACCACCCAAGGAATTCTGGGAAATGTAGTTCCTAGTCTTAGCTGCATATGGCAATGGTGGTTGTGATGATGAGGGTCATGGTAGTTCTGGTTGTGGTAAATGGTGGTGGTGACGGTCATGGTGGTTGTGGTTTTGGTGGCAATGGTGGTGGAGGTGATCGCGGTGATACGCTGGCAGTGGTGAAATAGGGACCACTGTGATGGGACAGTGATGAGACAGAAGGCTGGGACCACAAAATAAACCCCTGGGCATACATTGGACTGTTATACTTTGTAGTGTGGCATGTTTCAGCTCACCCGCCATGAGACACATAAAAACCATGAAAGTGAAATGTTTGCATGAAATCAGAAAGAACCCTAACTAGCCCCCCTGACTTCACTTCAGATGCAAATCACTAATTTGGGGGTTCCCCAGTGCTGCTGTACAGAGCACTTCTGCTGTGGGGGTTGTGATCACAGTTGCCTGGCTTACTTCCGGGGGACCCAAAGGGCTCTTTTGCCGAGAAGACCAGCTCTTCACTGGGGCCAACAGAAGTCTGACGCATGACTGAATGGGATAAAAGACTTGGCATCGCTGTCTTCATATCTTATCCTCTCCCTCTGCTGTCCTCAACCCTGAGTCAGGCTCCATTCTGATCAACATGTAGACATGCTGTTCATTTAAAAATGTTTTGCCCAAGACTAGGAAATCAGGTCAGCTGGGCCTAGTGCCTATTGGAACCGGACTGCGCTTCTTCTGGCCCACCCCGTGCTTCAACAGCAGTTTAGCTAAAGTCCTCTATCCCCGTTGTAAGGTCAGGAGATTTATGCAAGACGATGACACCAGCTATAAGATAACGCAGCAATCCTGAGTGAAGCTGACCTTGTTACCCATCAAATACTGGGCTGGGATGTTTTGTGCAGGACAATGGCGCCAGATACACAAAACTTCCACAGCCTCTAAGACAAGCCGGCAGTGACCACCTGGTAGTCTGAGTCCATCACAAGAAGATACACCTTTTGGAGGACCTGGCCAGTGAAAATTACCCAACTGTAGCCCCCGCCCCAGCCAGCCAATAAAAACCTGCCCATACCTTGACTCTGGCCCAGAGAAAAGGATCAGACTTCTGCCTTTCTGAACTGTAAGACAAGCAATGTGTGTTGTTTTAAACTATCAAGTCCATGGCAATTTGTCACATCGAAATACATGCAGCTAATACAATCATGTAATCTTATTCTGTTTTCATTGACTCAATCATAAAGTAGTTGTATTGATAAATTCTCCTTGATGATTGCAGTTTTGATCAACCTTTCTTGGTCTTTAAAATATAAATTTATAAATGCCAATTCTATTTCATCGGTACATGAAGGTTAATCACTGTCCCCAGAATCACTACCTTTCATGACGTAATGTTCCTCTTATTGCCACTCTAAGTCTCCTTGATTCTTTGTCTCTGTTTTCTTGATATTAATTGCCCTTCCTTCCTGCTTTGTGAGCTTGCTTTTCTATCACCACCCAGTCTTTTCTTTTACCCTGTAAAGAGCTCCCCTTCGTGTCTATTTTTGCTTCCTATCACTAGACTTTGCTTTGATGTGGTAGCATTGAACCTCTCAGCGTGTACCACCGTAACCAAAATGTTTGACCCCGGGTCTCTCACTGGGCTTTGTAATGTTTTCTGTTCTACCCTTGCTGTGACTTCCTTTCCCACTTTGTGTTATGTGCCCTATTTAAAAATTATGCCAATGAAAATTTTTAAGTTTTCAAGTATTTATTTAGATGTGAAATTCTCAAATTATCTAAATCAAGAATAAAGCAATTTTGGGCTCTTTTTTACCCAAGACTTAAACTTCTTACACATTTTTTCCTATAGTCTTTATTACTTCCTAGTCTTTAATTTAATTCTGGATTGCAGACCTTGATTAATATACTACCACAACTCTAATTTAAATGAAAATCTCTTCAGAGTTCTTCTCTTTGGGGGCTATTTTTGCATAACTCACTCATTCATCCAACAGCTTGTTTGAAGCCTACGCAGAGCCCCCAGCAGGCGCTGAGCTGGGAACTGGACAGTGATCAGGCCCCCGTGACTCCTGCCTGTCCTCTTGGGCCACCATACTGCCACAGGGTCCCCCTTCTCCGTCAGCGTCACTCAATGCCCTGCATGTCCAGACACCATGCCATCAGCTAGCACCCCACTATGCTGCTCTGATCCTTTGTCACTATGCCACCATGCCCATATCTTATGCCAGTGAGCTACCGTGTACCCTGTCCTGCTCATAGATGTTTGCCGGTTCATTTCTCTCTGTCCCCTAGACTGTGGACTTCTTTTTTATGTTTAAAACTTTTCTCATTAGCACCGTGCCTGGCATCTTACAACCATTTAATACATGATTGTTCACTAAAGGTGTGAATAAAGTGCTACTTTTCATAAATATTTATTGCTATTAATGAATTTCATGTTGGCTAGAATGTAGGTTTACCTAATTGTGGTGGAGAGGGAATGTGTGTAGCAGTTTTCCAACCCCAAATGTGAAAACAACTTTGTGTCCTAGGAACTAGGCTGGGTTTCACATCTTTCGGCTTCGATATCGGACCCCCTCAAGGTGTATAAATTTGGGGGCATCGCTACCTGGCTTGTAGTGTTGCAGAGGAGAGGCCAAGTCTGCTTAATTCTTGTTTCATTTTACATTATCTGCACCCCTTCTCCTTTGTCGTTTGAGAGAGAGAGAATCTCTCTCTCAACCCCCCCGCCCATATCTAGTGTTGGCCCGTGGGCATTAGTTTCGCCTGATAGACAGTCAGTTTCCCTACATTTAGTGGATTAAGTCTTTCTTCTGTCTAGAGAAGTTTTCATCAGTCTCAACCGGAACTTCCTGTCTACAGGGCGGGTGACCAGGCAGCCCTTGCTTGGTCCTGGTCACTCCTCTCCCCCAGCCTCCCCGAGAACCAGCAGTGGAAGAACCGCAGGGACGGGCGTGGGTGGGAGCGGACACGGCGCCTTGCTTCCCGGAGGGCTCCGGTGCGCCGGCCGTGCGCTCGGTTTCTGGTGAGCGTAGACTCAGTGAGGCGCCCTGCAGCGGACGCCGTTCCCTCTCATCTCTCATGCAGACGGCGGGTCTGGCTGCTTTTCCTAGTCCTCAGCCGAACCCACCTGCTCAAATATTAGACTATCCCAAACTGTACAACTAAGTTTGACTGGTTTTCAAAGTTTTCGTATGTTTTTTCCCCGGGTATTTTGATGGGGAGCCCATTTGTCAACCATGAGATCTGCATCTTCCTTTGTCTCAGAGGAAATGGAACCTGGAACGGGCACCAAATCCCCAGGCTGAGACTTCCTCCTGCAAGCCCGGGTGACAAGAAGACCTGTCCAGCGTCTCTCCAGCCTCATCCTCCGCCATTCTGGCTGCCTGCCTGTTTGCACAGGTCCTGCTGTCCACACAGCCAGTATCTCTGCACTCTGTGGCCTCTGTGGGCCAGAGCTGGGAGCCAGTTTTGACCCGCTGCAGCTGGTGCTTGGTCAGCAGGCCTGAACTCCCACTCTCAGGATCCTGGCAAGCCCGGAGTCCCGCAGCGGTCGCACCGGGACATCGTGCAAAGGACACTGATTCAACAGCTTTCAGGCTCCAACGCTCCCTCCAGTCAACCAGAGGTGGCTGCTGCAGGACTGTGCAGAGGATCTGAGAGCCTCGGGGGTGAAGGAAAGTGAAGGAGTGTCTGAGGGGAAAGGGGGTGAGCTGCGAGCTGACCACTGCAAGATGTGTAACCCTCCCTTCGAATGTAGGGTGCTCTCATGGGTCCACAGTTCACAAGGAGCAGGGCATGTGTGCGCGGTCCCCAGGAAGCAAATGAAGATGCCCCGCCTCTGCTGGGAGTCTTTGGGTTGACATGAAACGCAAACCTGAGCCCTGCACCCGGCCGGCATGGTGGCCTGTAGTGAAGTGTGACATCTGCATCTTCCTCTCTGCAGCAGGGAGCAGCGGAGAGCCTAGCTCAGGACACATGGTCAGGCCGCGTACCCCAGCCAGGACCTGGCAGGTCCCCAGCCTGTCTCGATCTGGCTTCTGGAACACAAAGACAGGTAACTAGGGCCTCACAGAGGCGTAAATGAGATAACAGATTCCTGACACGAGTGCGCCTGAAAAGGGGAGGGCCCTTGTCCCCTCTCTGTGGCCTGGGCTGAGCCCCCGCCAACCCGTGTCATGAAGGTGGGCGAACTTTAGCTGCTTGGCTCCTCCTTGGTGAACCTTCTGAACAGGAAGCTTGGGCTGAGAGAACATTTGGATTAGTTCATGCAAAAAACAATATTTGCTTGAAGTTAGCTCCTGCATTATGAATTTTTAACCTCACATAAATCAAACTGTAAAAATGGACAAAGGCTGAACTTCCTGTGCCAAGACTGAAATAGAAGCCGCCTGTGTCTCTTAAACAATTCCAATTATATTTCCATAACCAAATCATGCTGAGATGAATAGCTGGAATATTTATATTTAGGCCCTAAAGTATGATGTAAAATAAATGAAAACAGTCTATCTTCTCAGTACCAAAGTGCTGCCACTTTTCCATTTATAAAAACAAGGTAAAGACCAGGCTGTGCAAAGGCTGCTGTGGGCCTGGGGCAGGACTGCATCTCCGGCTCGCCTTGCCTTTCCCCGTAGCCATCCTCACAACGTGCCCTGTAATAAATGATTAATAGAAAGCCCCCCGGGAGTCAGTCTGCAGCAAGCCTTAAAGTGAATGCTTCTTCAGATACTCATTCTGAGAAATACAAGGTATGATAAAGAACGGAGGTGAACGTTTAAATTTTAAAAATATATTACACTAGAAGATAGATTTCCATGAACCCTCCTCACAATACTCTCCCTCACTTCGGACACACTTATCCCGTGTTCTCGCCACTTTCTGAAGCAGCTGTGGAGTCTTCTTTCCTGAGTGTCTAGTTGTGGTATCATGGCTGACTTTTTCTGAATTAATTCAAAACATTGACCTTTCACGGTCATTTTGACTTTGGGGAAGAGCCGGAAGTTACGTGGTGCCAGATCTGGTGAACAAGGCTCAGAAGGACACGCTGTCATGTCTCATGAGCACACTTTCCATTGGACGGCACTCAGAGGCAGCATTCACCTTATTTTTAATCACACCTCATAAAGACATGGAAGAGGATCAGAACCACCTGAGAGAGTGGCAAGAATGATGAGATAAGTATTTCTGAAGCGAGCGGAAGTATTTGGAGGGGGAGTAATGGCAGTATGCCTTTTCCTGTAATAAACTTTTAAAATTTAAAATTCACCATAAATTTTGATCACACTTTGGATAAACACTTCAAAAGTGCCAAGAGACAAATTTGGTAACTGCGGACTCTTACTATATTTTAACTACATCATGCTTTCATCGATTGGACAAACATACCTTTAGCAACTTCTATGAGGTTCAAATTCAGAGGAGGAGCATAGAAACGGTTAAGAGATTTGTCTTTTCGGTCTTGTAGAAAAGGAGGGTGCAAAAGCCCTCAAATTTCGGGAGAGCAGAATGAAATGTCGGTTTTCAAGGGTCACAAGCAAATGCCTTGGACTTCCAGAGGTGGAAAAGACAGGAAAGGTGGGCCGGGACCTGAACTGCAGCTGCATCCTTGAGGCGACGTGTGTGTGGGCAGGAAGGCGGGAAGGTGGCCCCAACCGAGAAGGAGCAGAGAAGGGGACGGGGGTGGGCAGGGCAGTAGCAGGGTGCGTGGCACAGAGCCGCTCCAGGGGCCCCGTGCTCAGGCTCCCTGGGCCGGGTTTCTGCCCTGCACCTGCCTGCAAGACCTTTGGGGGCATCTCTCATGCTCCCTGGTGAGCAGCCCAGCTGGCCTCAGCCCAGGGGGTGGTGGGGTGTACAAAGAAATGGCCACGCCTCGTACTGGGGCCATATACGGAGTCATGCGCTTTACCGCCAGAGTGACACAGCCAGGGAGGGCTCCTAGACCAAGCACTGCACGATACTGACTCGTAAAACATCCCGGGCGTCGTGCATAACATCACCTTCCTGGCAACTCCAGCAAGCCTGCCCCTAAAATAAATTTAATCCAATAAATTTAATCCAAAAAGTAGGCAGCAGAATGTGAATTGTTTGTACCTTTCTTATCTTTCCTATACAACTTCCTTCTTTATCCATGATGCCCCGGCAACTAACTTTTTACGGGGGTGAAGGCTTCCTGAGGACTGGACCCAGGGCCTTCACACCGAGCCATGTCCCCAGCATCTGCTGCAGAGGTGCGGGGTCCTGCCTGGGCATCCCACACACGTGGGACAGTTTTCTAAAGCCGCAGGAGCCCACGTTTCCTCCCTGAGATCTGGTGTCAGCTCTATTTGCACATAGTCCATGTACATAACCCTTCGCAGGGGTTTGTGCTGGGCACACCAGCAAAGGGCCCACCCTCCCTCTTTCTGAGCCCTATTCATAAGAAACTGTGTGGAAGTCATGCAAAATCCCCATGGTGTTGAATCTGACCTAAGATCGATGAGATTTCATAAAAGAAAAAAAAAATCCAAGTAGGAACTAGTTTTTTTTTCTTTGAGTTTGTTTGTTTGCTAACAAAACCAAATCCCCCAAACTTTCCAAGAAATTCAGTCGTCGGGTGGCAGTAACTGCCCTCACCAGGAGTGACCTTTCTTTCACCGTCTGGGTGGATGCTCACTGGTGCTTTTTCTCTACTGAGTGCTGCAAAGCCAGCCACAGACCTTCCTGTCTGCACCCCAGCTGGGCTGCAGTGCCAACGGGAAGGGGCGCTGTGGCAGCACGATGGACCCTGAAGATGTGCGCATCCGCATCCCCAGAACCTGCCACTATTACTTTATGTGCAAAAAGAGTGCTGCAGAAGCACATACATTAAGGAGCTCGAGGTCATCCTTCATTGCACAAGTGGCCCCACGTCCTCCCGGGGTCTTTTCAAGACAAGAGGGCCAGAAGAATCTGTGGAAGTAGAAGAAGAAGAGGAGGAGGGAGAGGAAGAGGCTCACTAGCTCACCCATCAGCTCACATACTTTTTTTTGAATGCAAACATTTAAAATTTGTTCTCTTAGCAAGTATTATTAGATTACATTATTAGCAATGTAAAAGCAAATACTTTACATTATTATTGACTAGAGTTACCATATTGAGCAGGTCTCCAAACTGATTTCCCTTAGTTTAACTGATACCTTGTACCCTGTGCCCAGCGTGTCTCCACTGCCGCACATCCCCAGCTTCTGGTAACCAGAAGCTTCCCTGCTTCTATGAGATGAGCTCCTTTAGATCCCGCATATGAGTGAGACCAGGCAATACATATTTGTCTTTCTGTGTCTGGTTTATTTCACCGAACACAGCATCCTTGAGGTTCATCCAAGTTATTTTCAGTGACGGGATTTCGTCCTTTTTTATAGTATTCCATTATGTATTTCTACCACATTTGCCTTATCTATTCCTACATGGACGGACATTTAGCTGTTTCCGTAGTTGGCTCTTGTGAGTCACCCTGTGATGAACATGGTAGTGCGGATGCGGCTAATTTTGCTGATTTCAATACCACTGGGTGTAACACTCACAAGCGAGAGTACACACCTCGTCTTCATTAGGCTTGGAATCGAGCCATGTCCATGCGTACACGCATGTGCGTGTGTGTACCTGTGACTATTTGTAATCTTACAGTAAGGATAATCTCACACTGTTTTCTGCTTCATGACATTTAGGAATACATTATGACTCTCTGTACACATTATATTTGGGGACATTTGTAATTCACAGCATGTATACCAGGGCAATGATAAGCCATGATTCATTTCTCTTCACTGGGCATTTGGGTACTTTGTACAATCTTTTCATTTTAAGTAATCTGCAAGGAATGTCTTTTGGTATCAACATTTGTTATTTGCCTTGGAACAAAATTTCTGGTCAGAGGGCATTTACATTTTAAGCCATAACTGCTTACAGAATAAAAAGCTTAAGCACAATAGGTATTTTCTAAGGGAAGCAGGCACAATTGTCCTTTGGGAGCCGGGACAGTCCCTTGGATTCACCACAGATGGTGGTCGTCTCTCCTACATTTATCTATCTATATGCATGTATATGTCACACATATAGCTTAGAAATAGTGTCGCCAGAAACTGCCCCAGCGGCTTTAGCCTGTAGCTCCTCCTACATTTCTCTTGCGAGTAGTGTAATCACTCTACGGCAGCACCGCTGTTAGACCAGGCAGCTCCCAGCCACCCCAGACGCCAGCCGGTCCCAAGTGGGGCCATCTGGGTGCACGCTTAGCTGGCCACAGTCTGTCATCTACTGAATCTTGGGATTCAGCCCGGGATGCATTCAATTGCTAAAAATGTCACAGCATGGACTGCCAGCTCTTAGGCCCCAAACACACATTTCTTCCAGAAATTCAGGGAAAGGCTTTGTTTCTACCAAACAGACACCAAGTCCAAAGCCACTGAGCCATTGAACAATGTTCAAGTCTCTGGCATTCGGCGCACTACGTGGGCTGCCTCACATCTGCCTCTTCGTGAACATGTAGAGATCATTATGTGATCTCTGAACTGGGAAACTCACTTTATCGTTTGCACCCGGGACCCAATAAGAACTTTCATATTCTCTTCAAGAATATTGAATCATACCAGGACACTGCTTTGGCTAGCATGAATGTTAGAACTGCTGAATACGCGAAACCAGACTGCTAAAGGATTCGTTTGTTTCGTTCACTAGATAGTCACTGAGTGCTGAGTCTGTGGGAGACCCTGTGCCAGCCGCAGGGGTGCCGTGGAGGGCGGCCAGCACAGTGCTGCCCCACGCATTGTCCTGCATATACTGTGCAAACGGACTGTCACTGATGTAACTCACCTATGCCGGGAAGTTTGGTGGAACCCAGCCAGCAGGACACCAGGCAGCCTGAGCCCCTGTGTGATGCCCGGTGCCCCCACGGTGCTGCGCCTCTCCTGTGCCAGCGCGACCTCCAGCTGCTCATGGACACCAGGCACAGGTCCCTGGCCCCCGGAAGCTCCCATGGCAGCTGTGCCTTCTTCCCTCCTTCCAGGAGGCACCTTCCTCTGGCCTTTTCCCTGATCCCTCCTTTTCTTCTTTTTTTATTAGTCCATGTTTACAGTTCATAATGATTACATTCCTTGTGGGAGCTGACACTTGTACAAACACATCTTCTTCTTTTCTCATCTTCTTTTCCTCTCTCGCCCTCTCTCCATCCCTTGTGCCCCTTCCCATATGCAAAAAAACTCCCTACTTCCTGTTACCTATCTTTTATTTTGCTCTTTATTTATACTTTGGGTTTCTCAGATAAGAGAAACTATGTGATATTTAAGCACGTGTGTCTGATTTATTTCACTTAACATTATGTCTCAAGGTGCATCCATTTCTCTACTAATGACTCAAATGTGTCCTTCTTTAAGGCAGAGTAGTACTCCACTGTGTATATAGACCAGTCATCATTTGATGGACATACACGTTGCTTCCAAGATTTAGCTACTAAAAGTTCTACTACGATAAACATGGGTATGCAGGGATCACTGTGGTATGATGTCTTTAACTCTTTCAGGAAGATACCTAGAAGGGGACTAGCCAGGATAGCCCCTCTTGGTCCTGGCCCCATGGTTGGTCTGTGCTTGGTTCCTTTAGGGCATTCATTTCTCCCTCCAGTCTCTGAGCACAGGAAACACTCAGCGTCCCCAAGTAAGAATAAGAGTAGAAGTCATGGCAGCTACATACAGATGTTTCTCCTGTAAGGACCTACCTGGTTAGCCATTGGTCAGGCTTCCACTGAGGGGAAGCTATTTCGATTAGAGACCCATCTTTCTGGTACCGTTCTGTACATCGAGTTTGTAGAGCCTCAGTGCCTTTTTTTGTACAATATGCCTCACTTATACAGTACTGTAATTTTTGCGGATGGTACTGTACAGTACTGTAGTTTTACGTTCTGTTATACATTACAGTACTGTGTGTAAGAGTTACGCAAATCAAACCAGAGTCATCAAGTTGGAGTTTCTTTTGACAGTTTCTTTGTTCTGAATATTGTAATGTACATACCATATATGATTCCTCATTTAGAGACGATTCTGTTAACAGCCAAGTCTTGGGAACGGAACCAGGTCGTTAAATGGGGAGGACCTGTAGAGATGAGGGTTTCGAGAGAAGGCTGAATTCTGATGAATTGGAACAAACATCTCCTCAGAAGTGGACCTGCTGCACGAGCCAAAGAGGATTATCTGGAAAGACTTTTACGTGACACAACTTCTACTGTCAGGACAGCAGGAAGGACAGGCAGTGCCGGGAAGCAAACATCATCCTGAGGCCAGCGAAAATGGCTTCTGGTGAAAAAGCTATTACCAAATTGTAAAACACAAGAGAAAGAGTTTAATAAGGTGTCCAGTTACAAAATAAATCTACAAAAATTGCTAGCTTTGTTTTACACCAGTAATAACCCGGAAGAAAGCATAATGGGAGGAAAATCCCACCCACAATCACAACGGTAAACATGAACCTCCCAGAGACAGGCAGGCATGGGAAGTCCCGGATGCACACTTGATGATTTACTTGGGCGAGAAGACGCGCCGTGTCCCTCGAGGGGACAGTGGCCACTGTGGTTTCCCTGTCCCTGCCGTCATTCTCATTACACCTGTATTAATTGCTCTGGGGTCCCTGTTCCCTGTTGTGTTATAAACTCGGCCGTGGCAAACACTCTCGGCTTCATTCCCAGCGGCGCACTAGCACACGTCCGAGCTCCGGTACACAGCAGGAGTTCAATAAATACTGGTGGGATTAACAAGCGAAGATGAAAGTGACCACAATCTAAATTGTTACACAGGAGCCTCCAGAAAATCCAAGGCTGAGCCCCGGACCTCAAAAGGGTGGTTTCAAACTATGGCGATTCTAAGACAATTGAGAATTTAGTTCTCTCAATATGAACCTCAAACAAAGGTATAAATCTTAGCCAGGCATTGTGGCACACGCCTGTAAGCCCAACACTAGGGAGACCGAGGCAGGAGGATCACAAATTCAAGCCCAGTCTTGGGCAATTTAGTGAGATGGTCTCAAAATTTGAAAAAAGGGTTAGGGTGTAGCTCAGTGCAAAGGCCCTGAGTTCATCCTATACTGCAAAGAGGGATACAGGGTGTACCATTCGGGCCGGGGCTGGGGCTCGGGGCAGAACACGTACGTAGCACGCACGTGCCCCCGTTGATAGCCAGCATTGCAAAGAATGCAAAGGAAGAAAGAGATAGAGTGGGGGGTGCGGAGAGAAAAGAAGGAAGGAAGAGAAAGAAAACCCTGACACACTTTGCCATTGTTCCCGAGCTGGGATAGGAGTGGTTAAAGAAAAATGCAGGTCCTATAGTGAGTGTAAAAGCCAGAAACCCCTCTGACTTTCCTTCGCAGTGCTGGGAGCCCAGGAGGGTCTTGGAAATGTTGCAGGACTTCCTTGGGGAAAGGCGGCACTTCCCAGCTTCCCAAGTCGACGAACTGACAGTGGGATAGGAGAAACCCTCGCTATTTGAAAGCAGACCCGGCAGTCACAGCCCTCTCTGCCCTCCCAGAGGGGAGGAACAGTCCACAGGGCTGCGGCGCTGCAGCTCTGCCCCACCCTCCTCCTCGATACAGGGAAGGAAGGAGGAAGCAGAACCCACTGCTTAGCAGGGTGCATCGGTAACTCGTGGGTCTGCCAAATCAGGAACCCCAAACCAGGAATCCCCAGTTTTGGGGGAAAGAGAGAGAGGGGTGTGACCAGCAGGCACATGAAAAGGCTTTGCTGGGAGGAGGGAGAGGAAGCCGAGTGGAGAAGCAGCAGCATACGGACAGCAGGACACGGGACGCTCGGGTGTCAGGAGCCAGAGCCCAGCTCCCCGGACGGGGAGACACGTGTGACTGCACAGAGGACCAGAAGCAGCAGTGGGCGGGGCGACCCGGGAAGTTCAGCTTCTGCCAAAACTCAAAGGCTGCGTGCGGAACTCACAGCCAGGCGGTGTGGAGGGCTTGGTGTGACAAGAGGATCACTTGGGGAATTGGGGAAGGAAGCTCCAAGCAAGCGCATCTGATCCGAGACCTACCGAACAGCAGGTCTCGGCTGCACAGAGCGCCTGCAGGAGAGACCACACTCGGAGCCTCCCAGCCCGAAGCGTTTACAGCCTGGAACTGGTCCACCGGTTAGCGAAAGACAGAAGAGTGCAAATACTGCGGAGGAAGGCTGCGTGGAAGAACTGGGGATGCTTGAGCCTGAAAGAGAAGGCTTCATCCAAAACTTGCTTGGGAGTGTTCTCAGGTTGCGTTAGGATTCTGGAGGGCACAACCCAGGTCAAAAGATGGAAATGGTTTGGAATATGACTTGACCCCGTGGAAGGGAAACATTTCTGGCCCCCAGAGCTGATTGGACAGGGAAGTGGTTTCCATGGGAGGCGAGAACCTGACCCCCAGTGCTGGAGAGGGGAAGTAGGGCTCTGTGTCCATGCAAATAAGAGATGGGGTACTTTCACTGGGTCCCCAGATCGAACCCCCAAGCATCCCAGCATGATGGCCAACTCCAAGTGTCCCCGCGGGAGCCAGGCCTCCTGCTGACAATATTTGCTCAACTTGGGGCACCTTTGAAGTAAGAAAGGGCATTTGAGCAAACTTGGGGACAGGAGGACAGGACCCACGCTGGGCCCGAGGGCCTCCTCCGCAGGATGCCGGCCTTGCCCAGTCCCAGAGTCTGTGACACAGGATGGAGGAGACTCACCGTTCCTCTCTGTGGCAGGGTGCCCCAAGTCGTCAGGCCACTGAAGTGGCTGAGTGCTTAGGGCCCCCGGACTGGGCAGCAGGGATGTGGGGGCAAAGAGCCCATCGTGCCACCACAGGAGTCTTCGAATGGAAGGCGCCAAAGGGCGATCTGTGCCTGGCTTTAGGGGGAGGCTTCTTAACCCTCCGCTGCAGAAAGGACGGACCAGGGAAGTGACGAGGTGGTCACAGTGAGGGGAGTGACAACAGGCTCAGCAAGGGCAGGTCCCTCTGCCCAGGGCCACCCAGGGATCACTGTGGTTACCTTGGAACCAGAAACCCGGAGTGTGACCCCAGAATGTGACTTTGGTGAGTGGTTTTCATGGTCACTGGAGTCGCTAGAACAAACCCAACCTCAGGAGGAGACAGACCCTGGTGACAGGGCTCCAAAATGCTCCTGAAAACGCCATTAAAAACGACCACTTTCAGGAGGGTCATAGTGTTAACAACACACTCTGTTTTCAAGATGGTCAGAAAAGAAGATTTGATTATACCCAACGCAAAGACATGATAAGAATTAAAGGTGCAGTATATGCTGCTCTGCGCACTGAACACGTGTTAAAATATCACCCTGAATCCTGTGAATGTGTGTGTACTGATTATATGTGTCCATTAAAACCAGGGGAAAAAAATCACTGAAAATAAAAATATTTACATTAAAAACGTCTTTGATTTTTTTTGTGTTGCAGATGCCATCGGCCTTATTTTGCCCATGGCTGCACTTGCCCCATGCTGCACAAGTGGGTTATGTAATTTTTGAGCTTCATAAAAGGCTCCAAGCACCATGCTTCAGGGTGAATCTGGCTCTCAAATGATCCGAGCCGGGGAATTGAGCAACTAAATAGGATTTGGAAGTTCTGAAGAGCAGCCTGAGTAACAATATTTAGAACTCTCTCATACACAATTTTCTGGATCCTTGGATTCCATCGCCTGGGGAAAGCGTGGTTTATGCTGCTAAGTGCTGCTTAGATGGGTATAAAAAGAATCTTGACTTGAAGAAAAATTCTACAGCAAAAGCGAGTCACCGACATAAGGCCGACTTGAACTCCTTTACAGGATGGAGTTGGAAGATTCCAGAAGAAAAGTCGGGAACAATGTAATTCGCAAGTACTGCTCCTCCTGTTACACTTAAAATAACATGTTTATTTCTATTTTAATAAGAGAAGCTAAATCCTCTCAAGCACAAAGCAGCTGAGTTGCGAGAGGGTTTGACTGATTAAGCAAGTAAAGGCTTCACAAATACTCTGTTATTTGGTTAAAAGATCGCTGCTGCTAGGGAGGGAGCTGAGGCGATAGTAATGAAAAATATCAAGCACGACTTCCTGGTGTGCAGCAGATTGAAGCTCCTCGTCCCATTTGTCATTTTAAATGAGGCTGCTTTTCTGGGTGCAACAGACATTAATTGAATACAAGAAGCACTAGCCCGCGTTTCCAATCTGCTGTTAAAATGATCTTCACTCCCTCCGAGTCCCACAGCTTTGGGGAGAAGATGGGAGTTTTGCAGAAGAAACTTGTGTCTCTGAAAAGGTGGACACAGACACAGGCACACAGTAATCTCAGTGAACCTGAATTCAAAAAAAAGTATATGCTGTTAAGGCCAAGACATCACAAGGGACCAGCCAACCCCACCTGGAGGGGAAGAGGCGAACTATCAGCTCAGGAACTCGGAGAAGCTGATGAAAGAGCTATGCAGTACTCAGACTCTCCTCTGTCTCTGTCTCTGTCTCTGTCTCTGTCTCTGTCCCTCTCTCTCTCACACACACACACACACACACACACACAGAGTACTCCAGTACCCCATCTTTCTGAGTTGACCTCATTCCTTCTGCCCTATAAGCCTACCATATGGCATAGAACACTCCATGCTGCTTTACCACCTCTTGATGTGATAGGGCAGAGACCTCTCCCCAGCTTTTAAAATCAGCAGAAGGACTCTGATTGGGTGGCTGAGGTCACATGCCCATGGCTGGACCGTTCCTGAGTCTGGGTGCACTGGCTTCCTTATGGGCTGCCCCATCAGAACCATATTCTGAGTGGGAAAGAGAGAAGTCATCAACAGAAAGGGTCCTTGAACACCAAATGCTAGTATACCACACTAGCGAAATTCCTATGCTACCCATCTCTTGGGAATACAGGTACAAAAGTAGCCAGGAGCCATGGCCATTCGCACCTCACCGCTGGACTGTCCGACATGGCGACCCCCAGCACGGCTGGCCTCTGAGTCTTTGGATGTGTGGGAGATGTGCTGGGATGTAAAGCAGGCACTGGATTCTCAAGACACACTGAATAAAGTGTGCAAGAATTTCACTAATAGTGGTTTGTATTAATTTCATCTTGAAGTAGTAATATTTTGGACATATTAGGTTAAATAAAATATATTATTCAAATTCGGTTAACTTGTCTCTTTTTGCTTTTTTAATAGGGATATTAGAACATCTAAAATTATCTATGTGGCTTATATTCTATTTTGATTGGAGATGGCTGCTCCATAGATGTTGGGATGTGAGGGCCTTTGGGCTTGGCCTCCTCCACCTGGCACAGGCATCTAGGATGTGCCGGGTCTGTGAAAAGCAGAGCAGGACAGAATTAGCTACCATTCTTCCCCAAGCACGTCATTAGGTTGCTCAGTGTGTTTGGATATCAATGTTTTCTTCTTTACATTTGCCAGAATCCCTGCTTAGCTATCTCCAGGCCCCGCCCTAGAGGGAATTAATCATAGGAGAGACCATCATTCTCTTCTTCCAGGAGGCACAAAGCGATAACCCAGGCATGTAGCTATAAATCTTTGTCTGGTTTCCAAAGGCGCCTACGAACTCACCAGCTGTCGGGTCTTCACGCCCTCCTGTAATGCAGGGTGAGCGGGTGCAAAGGTGACTAGGGGTCAAGCGTGCACTTTTCAGTGTCATTGTGTCTTAGAGATTCAGACCGGGGACGCAGCCCCCTCCAGTTGGGAGCCTCGCGGGATGCGCCATGGTGCTGAGGAACCCGCCTAGCCTTCCTGCGCAACGAGAGCCCATTTTCTACGTGTGACCCACTTTTCCACTGGAAGCCAATTTAGGGTAGGGAAAGGAATGAAAGTCTAGTTGGGAAATTCATTGCTTTTCATGCAGAAAGCTTTTGATGAGAGACAAAGTAGATTATAATACAGCCTGCCTCTGAATATGCAGAAGCCCAGGACTCTGCATCTCACCCAGCATCCCGGGATAGGGGCACGGCAGGTCTCCGCCTTCCGGCCAGCGGGAGGAGGACTTAAAGGTATCTATTTTAGTCAAAGCCTGCCCCTAAAAGCTTGTGACCTAAAAGAAGCCCTCCAACCTTCCCGCCTGCTGGCTTCTGTCTCCATTATGTAAGGAGGCATTCAAGGACACTTAAGAAAATGTTTCTGAATGCAAGCTACAGCCTGGGCTGCTTAACTCCCTCCTGGGACTCCCCACTCCGATGAAAATACAACGCCAAGGTTTGCCACGGCCCGTAACACCTTCTGGGCCTGACCCTGTTGCCCCAGCTCATCTCCTCCTGCTTCCTGCCCCGAGCTCTTCAGCCTGGATGCTCCTGGAGGAGACGAGCCGGCCCTGGACACAGCCAGGTGGTGCCTCCACCTGGAGCACCGTCCGGGGATCCCTCCTCTCCGCCTCCTACAGGCATCTAGATCAGGTCCTCTGCATTAGTCCAGCAGGCTCCCACCCTTAGCTTGTTTGAGATTCTTTGGGACACAGATTTCTAGACAAACCCACCTCTCATCTGCATAGTAGCTCATTGTCTTCCTGCTCCCTATTCAGTGGGAGCTATTTTCAGGCTTTAGGATTAGTGGCAGTTGTTTTTTCCTTGATACTTGGTGTCCCCAACTGTATATGATCGGGAAATTAATGAAATTTACACATTCGTGCATACACGTGTGCATACTTGTACACTCACACAGGCACACGTCACACACTCACACACACACACGTCAGAAGAAGGTGGAAAATTTTTATTTAGTATCTACGGGAATTCAGGTAGATATTATCATGCTGCCCCCAAATTCTTACGCTGAAGTCCTAACTCCAAGTACCTCAGGATGCAGGACCGTGTTTGGAAATAGAGTCATCGCTAACGCGACTGTCTGAGAAGAAGCCATTTTGGAGTGGGTGGGCCCAAACCCAACGTGCCTGCTGTCCTTGGGCTGAAGGGGCGGGGCCCAGGCAACACACACTGAGAGATAATGTCCTTGGAAGCGAAGGAGGATCCTGATAGGGAGATGAATGCAGCGACCAGGAGATGCATCTAAAAGCCAAGGAATGCTAAAAATTGCTGGAGACTTATTTTCCCAGCAGCGCTTGCCATTTGCCTTGCGTGGGCGTCTGCGCTGAAGACACCAGGGCGTGTGCGGTTGTCTGACCACAAATCAAAGCCACGGCCCCAAAATGCACCATGGTCACTGTGTCCATCGCTCCGCGGTGCTCAGAAAGTACAAAGCAAGGGACTCGGCGTCACTGCTGATATTCTCCATGGTGCAGCGTGGATGATTAACTTGATTAAATCTGGGCCCTGCAGCACATATCTTTTCCATATTCTGTGTGACCAAATGGAAAGCTCACATGAAGCATTCATTGTGCAAACTGAAATACTGCAGTTATCGCTAACAAAAGTCATTGTGTGATTTGTTTTTTTTAATTTTATTTTTATTTTAAACCAAGGACATGTATTGGTACATTCTACATACAATGGTCACATTCATTACATTTGTTCTGTACCTATACATGATGCATCTTGGTTCTCCCCCCTCCCCCACCCCTCCCCTCTGCTCCCTCCCTCCCTATTTACAGCAGGTTCATTCATCATTTTCCATATTTTTCCTTTCCTCTCTCTTTCCCCTGTTGCCTTTCTGCCTTTCCCTTTCTTTCTTTCTAGTACTCCTCTCCTCTGCACACCATCCTCCTTTTATATAATATCTATTACACCTCTTTGTCCTTATTTACAGTTATGGTTTCTCATATCAGAGAAACAATTCGATGTGTACTCATGAGAGTCTGATTTATTTCACTTAAAAGTATGTTCTCAATGAACATCCATTTATACACGAATGACTCTAGTTTATCCTTTTTTATGGCAGTGTAGTACTCCATTGTGTAGAAAAACCACATTTTCTTTAGCCATTCATTGGTTGTTGGGCATTTAGGTTGTTTCCAAGACTTAGCTATTACAAATTGTGTTGCGTGTGATTTGTTTTTTGAATAGCAAGCTCAATTAGTTTCTTTTTCCGTGGGACAACATTGTTACTTGAAAGAACGAATGACAGAAATTTTGGTTAATCAGACTTGAATTGGCAGAGTCTCAAAAAGGTAGAACATGAACCTGTTTTTTCTGGAAAACATATACCTAAAGTATATGTTGCCAGTGATGAAATTTCAGTGAAAGCACGAATTAAAAATTTGGAAAAACCAAATCTGTCACCATGAGCCTGTCACTGTAGAGCTTCATAGCACCTTCCAGTAAGATTGGCAATGAGCTTAATGAATGTGATTTTTGGGATATTATATAATAAAAACTATCAACATTCACAAGATTTTCATAAGCCAATCACTGTATTTTCCATGTGACTAATGCATGAGTTTATAAAATTAGGCCTAGATAAGACCTCAAAGTACATGACAGAATATTGGATTTTAATGTGACTAAATATAAATATTCATTGATATGGTTTAGGATTCCACATTGTGGCTAATCTTTAAGAAACTAACTACTTGTTGAATTTTCCACATTCACCTAAAAAGCATATTAACATACTGCTTCCTTTTCCAATTACATATTTGTAGGGAGCTGAATTTTCTTCTTATACTTTAATCAAAATAACATATTGAAACAGATTGGATACAGAAGCTGATATAAGACTCCAACTGGTGTCTTATATTAAAGTAGACACCAAAAAGATTAGAAAAAAATGTAAATCAAAGTCACTCTTGTCACTAAATTTTTGTGTTTTTGAAGACAGAGATATTTTTCACAAAATTTCTATGTAGGCTAACAGAATAGGTTTATATTATTGTTTTAAATAAATTAATCAATCAAAGTAAAAGCTTCTCCATTTTTAACATAGTGAACATCGAGATAGATAACTTACATTAACAGAGCCTTTTGGGGACCTCAGTGATTTTTAAGAATGCAAAGAGATCCTGAGACCAAAAGATCTGAAAATAACTGATCCAGAACATTTATCAAAATTAAACATGTGTCAGGCCATAAGGCAAGTCTTCAGAAATTTCAGTTTTGGGGGGATGCTGGGGATCAAACTCAGGGCCTTGCACTTGCCAGGCAAGCACTCTACCCCATGAGCTAAATCCCCAGCCCAGAAATTTCAGTTTTGAAATTATTCAGAATACATCTTCTAAGCACAATGCAATTAAGTTAAAAATCAATTTATTAGCAAAAAACTAGGAATTTCCCAATATTTGAAAATTATTTCATTTACTTCTAAATATTCTGTATGTCAAGAAGAAGTCTCAGCTGAAGATTTAGCTCAGCGGTTAGAGCGCTTGCATAGCAAGCATAAGGCCCTGAGTTTGATCCCTGGCACCAAAAAAAGAAGAAGAAATCTAGATGGAATTCCGAAAACACTTCAAATTAAATTACAATGAAAGGGCTGGGGATTTAGCTCAGTGATTAGAGTGCTTGCCTGGTAAGCATAAGGGCCTGAGTTCGATCCCCGGCACCACAAAAAAAAAAAAAAAAAAAAAAAAAAAAAAAAAAAAAAAAAAAATTACAATGAAAATGTGACATGTTCAAATTCACGGTACCTAAATAAAGGTGGACTTAAAGGGAAATGTATGGCACTAAATTTATATGTTAGAAAAGAGAAAAAATTGAAACATAAGTGATTCAAATACAGTATCTACTTAAAAGAACAAGTAAGAAAAACAAAAAGCAAAGTAAGCTCAAAGAAAGCAGAAAAGGGGATGATATAGTCAGAAAAAAATGGCTTAAAACACAAACATTCAATGGAGAAGCCAACAAAAAGCAAAAGCTGATTCTTTGAAAAAACTAATAAAATGAGTAAATCCTTAAAACATTCATTGAAGAAAATGGAGAAGACATAAATTATCAATAGAAAGAATAAAAGGAATCATAAATTATAAGATGATGTAAAAAATCAATTACAAATTTTAGAAAATCACAACTTACCAAAATCAATTAGAAAGAAATAGAAAATGAGTACTTTTGTATCTATTAAAGAAATTGAATGTCCCAAGCCCAAAAGTCTGACAAGAATTTTACCAGAAAGAAAAATTACCAGCCAATTTCTCTGATGTATGTAGACAAAAAATCTTTCCAAAAATACCAGCAAATTGAACTCTATTATATATAAATAGTGTAGTAGTACATCATGACAAATCAAGTTTATTTCAGCAATAAAACATTAGCTTACTATTAAAAATCAATGAATACACACACACCCCATTCAATAGAAAGAATTCCAGTTTCAAGTCAAAAAAATGTAATGAGCTTGGAAGTTTTCGGTCCCATCTTCAGAATTAGAAAACTGAGGACGGTGAAAATCATGAACGGTTACACTGTCAGAGAACCAAGGTTCCAGGGCCTGCCGCTGACTTTGACTACCAAAGACACAGACACAGAGAACCTCGATTTGAGGGAGTAGAAGTCTCAGATGGACAAGTTGGAGAGTTTAAAATGTCAGGAGGAGTCACCGTCACAAAACCGGAGGCACCGTTGAAAGAAAGGGAAGATACACATAGCTGAAAGAATGTACTGTGTTCATGGATTGTTCGAGAGTGAAAGATATTTGTTCTTTCCAAATTTATCTATAGATCTGGTACAATTCTGATTAATAATCTCAGAAAGTTTGTTCTATGAAGATCGAAAAGTGAACTCCATAGATTTTACAAAACAAAAAGATTCAAGGGCAGCGAAGTGGTCACCCTTAAATTAATTACTATCAATATTTAACATAAAGTTATGAAAACTATGAAAGTTAACAAAATACGACAAGAACAAGAAAGAGTTAAAAAATAGACCAAAGTCATTTTACTTATGAGAAAGTTTACATTTCAAAGCAATACAGAAAGGATGATCTTTTCAATAACTGTCATTTTTTGTATTTTAAAAAATAAATCCAGACTCCTATCTTACATCTCAAGCAAAATAATTCCATTCGGATCACAGGTATAAATGTGAAAGGCAAAAATAATTTCTAGGAGAGAATTTAATAAACTCTCTTCATATTCGTAGGTAGCAAACATTTCGTCAGCAAGATGAGAGTATTAAACATAATAGAGAACATAATAAAAATTTTATCTACAATCAAATGAAGAATTTTTGTTCACCAGAGACATCTAAGAGAGTGAAAAGGCAAACCGCAGAAGGGAGAAGACATTTCTATGCACATATCTGGCAGAGAAGTCCAATCTACAATAGCTAGGGAATCCTGATGACTTTCGGAAAGACAAAAAGGAAAAGGCAGAAGACCAAATAGATAAAAGACTGAATTTAACTTCACTAAGGATACAGTGCGCCCAATAAACATGTAGAAAAGTGTTCAACATTCTCAGTCGAGAAAAAAATGGGAATTAAAACAATGCAGTACTGCACTCCACCAGAATGACCAAAATTTGAGACAGGCGAGACCAGTAGTAGGAAAGTTTGTGTAGCAATTGGAACTCCCTTCACCGCTGTAGGGAATGTCCCACGTGGGAAATTTCTTCAGGGCTCTCCACTAGGGTTGGCTGTGCACATGCACTATGGCCCACTATTTCTTCTTAGGTATAGAGTCAGCCGGTTTTGTACAAATATGCCCTAAAAGGTATGTGCAAATAAATGCATAGGAATATTATTCATAATAGTAGCTGCACATCAGACATTATCCAAATATCCACAAATAGGAAAGTGGAGAAACTAATCCATAGGATGCGCATAGAATGGAAGGGCCTCACTTGATTAGGTGAAAGCCCTTAAATGAAGTCTTTCTTTGGGTTAGACACTCTTCTGCTGACTTCAAAGGGCCAAACGGCCACAGTTCTATAGCAGCAGAGACAGACCAATAACCGCTCAGGAGGGCTGGGAAGGAGATCTTCCTTCAGGACTCTCCAAGAGGAACGCGGCCCAGCTGCCTGGTGGCAGGCTCCTGGCCCCCCGGAATGGTGACATCGTAAGTACACCCTGTTTTAAGCCATGGAACTCGTGGTGATTTGTCACATGGTGTGTAAAACTAACACACCTACCGTGTAAAGCCTTCTACACTTTATGCAAGAGAGGGACAAAGAGAGCAAGATTTCCAGAGTACAAGTTTTTGTACCTTTGGATACTTAAACCACATAAACATGTCACCTATTGAAAACATTCTTTTCTCTTCTTTTTTTTTAGTACAGTATATGTTTGTAGTACATAATGATTCCATTCATCATGGGGATTTGGGACGTGTACATGACACATCTTAATTGTTTTTATGTCCCTTTCTCCTTCCCACTTCGCCCTCCCCATCTCTTTTTCTCCTTCTCGTTTGCAAAAGCTCTATTTCCCTGTTTCCTATTGTCTGCTTTTATTTTGCTCCTTAATTAATTTATACGTTGGAGTTCTCATATAAGAGGAGCCACATGATGCCACCTGCTTTCCCCAGTACTAAGGACCATTTTTCAGATGTGTCCCTTCCATGTTTCCCAGTAACCGTTTAGACACACATGAGTCTTTCCTATTCGGAACCATTGTTTGCCTCAAATGTCCTCCTCGTTATCTCAGCTCTCCGCCTTCATGGGAAGACTCTTCATTTTGTCCAACTGAAGGAACCCCCGACCTTTCCCGCTGCTCTTCTCCCAGCCCTGACGCGTGGACCGGGGTGGGGCACTCCTACCAGGCGACTGCTGAATGGACAGGAGAGTCCTGGCGACCCTCCCTGTGTGTGTATGCACCCACCACACCCTCTTGACCAAGTCCTGCATCTGCAGGCCTCCCCTGCTTTCCAGAAGAGCCATCTCCATGGAGTCAGCTATCTCACCGCCTCCGTCCTTCCTACCCACCCTCAGAGCTGTTGATGAAACACGGCTCCTACAGTCTTTTAAAGGTCTTTCGGGAAAACATACAGGGAAGACATGTGTCGACAACAGCAAAGGCAGGCATCTGTCTGCTCCGGGTCATCTCTGGAGGCGACCTTCCATCTTCCCAGTCTGCCCTCCTGCACACGGGCCAGCTCTCTGTGTCCTGGCACGCAGGGAGGGAATTGGAAGATTGAGTCACAGCCTTGCTCGCTGCCCCTGTCCCTTCCTGTGGCTCAGCTCTACCAGTCCAGGCGGCCACCCTGCCGTGTTGGTGCCCATCTAGGAGGGCTAGGAGACCTCCCCTGGAGCCATCCCTCCAGCAGGTCACTTGCTGGGCTGACATGCTGGCAGGGGGACCTCTGCCTTGGCCTGAAAACAGAGATCCCAGGGCACCCTCTTTCCCTAGGACTGAGAATATCTACGTATTTTCTTTCCTTCTCCTCCGTGGATGGGAGTCCGGCATCTCTCTTCAGCCCACAGTGGCTGCCTGCAGTCAAAGGGGGTCAGTAGGAGTCAAAGGGAAAGACTAGGAAGGGCAACAGCAGGCTGAGCAAAGCCATCGGGAACTGGTGTCCCCGAGACTAGAGGAGGGCCCAAGGCGATGAGGTCAGCTGCATCTGAGCACAGGTATATGCATGCACCCACACATACACGCACACATACACATGTACACACACATGCACACACATGTGTGCACAAACATGCATACACACACACACACACACAAGAGTGTTTCCCCATTGGTCAGGGGCCCTATGACGCTGTTCAGAGGCCAGCTGTCTGTCCCATCCCCAGCCTGTGCCTTGTCGTCTCACAAGTCTCTGGAAGCAGTCACCCCTGCTGGGAACACTCACACAGCCCACTGCAGGGCTCTGGAGCTGTGTCGCCAGCCCCCAGGTCAAACATCCTCCACTCGGGGCTTTTTTGACCTTTCTGAGTGTCAGCCAAGTTCCCAAAACTGAAGAAAGGACACACTGCACAGTACCTGGGTAGAGGTGGGGAGAGGGCTGAATATCAGCCACATAAATTTACGGAATTTCTCCAGGGGCTATCCAGCATTCCCAGTTGAATCTAAAGGCCCAATAATAAAGAGGAAGTGTTCACAACATATTATTAAATTTTTAAAAAGGTGGTTATAAAACAATGTAGACTATACTCCCACGCCTCTAAATATATCCCCATGGTGCCCTTCATCTCCATGGAGCTCCAGGCTCCCTCCCCTCCCTCCCCTCTGTGGTTCCATTTGCGGGGCTATTTCCATTCCCAGCCTGGCTCATCCTGCACCAAAGTAGGGCCCCTCCCGAGCTCTCCCTTAGCAGGAAAAGGGGACCACTTTCTTCCTGATGCTCCCAGCCACCAGCACCCCTTTTTCTCTCTCACACAGCTTCCAATCCATTAGCAAATCGCACTGGCTTTGCTTTTGCCTGACCTGCCCTGTTCATAGTCTGGTCTGTCCACTGCTAGGGAGGGACACCACCATTCCCTCCCTCCCCAGGGCCTGGCAGGACCCTGTGGTCTCCTCCAATGGCCATCACCCTTGCCAAATCTAAGCTGTGCTGTGTCCTGTCTCCAACACCTTCCCCTACCAGGAAGGAAATCCTGACCGTCCCCATCACCAGAGGAGCCTGGAGGGTCGAGCTGTGGCCACTTTGCCTGCAGAATGCTCCTTCCGCCCAGCCCTGGATCCCTCATCCTGGACTGAGACGCCACCCTAGGTCGCTACAGGAGAGGACACTCCTCCACCCTGCAGATAGGACAGCTCGCCCCGCCCTGCTCTGCAAGCCTGTGACAAGTCCTATTATACACACACATGTTTAGTGTCATTGTCCCCTCACAGCAACGCGAACTCCAGAAGGGAGGATTGGCATCTGTCTTGCACAATGTCACGTCATTAGAGGACAGAAATATGGCTCAGGTGAGAAAGTACTTTCTGCTGGGTGTGGCGGTACATGCCTACCGTCCCAGTACTCTGGGAGGCTGAAACAGGAGGATCATAAGTTTGAGCTAAGGCTGGATAATTTGGCAATTTAGTGAGACCCTGTCGCAAAACTTAAAGGGTCTAGGGATGTAGCTCAGTGCAAAGGCTCCGGGTTCAATCCCCAGCATCACAATAAATAAATTACAAATAAATAAATAGCACTTTTGGAATACATGTGGAATGAATTAATGGGGAGAAGCTCACTGAAAAATCTGTACCTACAGAAAGCAGAATACCGACATTCTGCATTTTGAGGGGCAGGAGGCTGAGACTGCTGGGGTTTTCCCTCCATTTTTCTGTTTCTCTTTCTTAAAGCTTCTATTGGCTGTGACAGGAGGAGATGGCCCGGACCCTTTGGAAGGAAGGATGCTTGGTTCTGCCCCTCGTCCACCTCCTCACCTTAGCCAGGCGACTCCCCTTCCCTTCCCTGGAGACCTTAAACCAAGGCCTCCAGATTTCTGACCCAGCTGGGGTCCGCAGTGAACTGTCCAACAGGCTGGAGAGAGCAGCCCCAGGATCCCGCCCCGCTCGCTGTCTGGGTCTCTGCACAGCCCCAGCCTGCAGCGCCTGCCAGACAGCTGAGGGTCCTCCCTGCTGCTGCCCCAGGCCAAGGGAAGGGTCTTGCAAGGCACCTGGGACCCCTGCAGAGCAGGTCAGTCGCACTGCCACAGTCTCCTCCGAGCACAGAGCACTCCTCCAGATCTCTTTGGTGATACCTTCCTAACAGGGAGCCAGGGAAAGCCTCGAGCCTGCGACGAGGACCCAAACCAACCCACAGGGGAACGAGAAGACTTGAGAGAAACACACAGAGTGTGACAGAAAAATATGTCGAAGGTTTAAATTTTTTAAAGTACAGTAAAAGACACAGTTTTTAAAATCATACCTCTTAAACACACACACAAAATAGAATTTCCAGAGCTGCTTCAGGAAGTGACATGAATGGTGGGCTAAGTATGTGCGAACAAAGGAGTATTTGGAGGGGGATTAATGACAGTGTGTCTCTTACTGTCATGGATTTTTAAAAATTTAAACATTCACTGTATTTTTCAATTACCCCTTCTGGCTAACATGCAAAACATAAGGGAATACACACACACATGTGCACTATCCCCAGAAACAAAGAAAATGTATCCATAAAATTGGAATGAGATACTAAAAATAAAACAAAAGACATCAAAAACTTGAGAAAATAAAGAACTCTTTGAAAAGGTAAAAGTAGCAGAAGTTTAAAAAATAATAGCAGAACTCATATAAAATTGAAACAATCTCTTAAAAAGTAAAGAGCAATAAAGATGAAGAAATTATTAGACAATAAGTAAGAATATTAGAGGCTCAGTATAACAGGTTCAGAAGGACTTCTGCAGGTAGAGGAAAAGCACAGAAAATAGACCGGAGATTGCGTCAAAGAAAATAAAAATGGTGGATTAAAAGATCTCCAAAGTCTGACCTCTCTGAACTTCCAGACTGAAGGGCACAGCAAGTGTTCAGAAGAAATGAATAAAAATAGATCCCAGCAGAGACCTCTCTTGTGGAGTTTGGCACCTAGGACAGAAATTCCCAGAAGTCTGCAGAGAGGACATGCAGCCTAGAACAGGCAGCCAGTAACTGGAGCAGCACTCAGCTTCCAAAAGCAGCTCTAGAACTGGAAAGAAAGTGGAGCAATGACTTTGAGCTTCGAAGGGAAACTTATCTCTATCCCAGAATTCTATACCACCACAATTGATTTTGAGGACAGAATAAAGACATTTTTCAGGCATGAAGTTCTCAAACAGTTTTATTTAATTCTCTAGGGTGCTTGATTAAAAAACTACTGCAGGATGTGTTCCACCAAAACAAAGGAGTAAACTGCAAAAGAAGGGAAGGGGTGTTTCTAGAAAGCAGGGGTCCAACACAGGAGAGGGGAGAAGGCATTTCACAGAGGATGGTGAAGGAAGATTGCAAGATGTCAGTAGTGCAGCTGTTAGAAAACAAACAAACAAACAACAACAACAAAACACCAGTGTGAATTAAAAGCATGGGGACAGAAAACAAGAGTCCCCCAAGGAAAACAAGAACTTAGTACAGCCTTCATGTCTCTTTGTAAGGAATTGTGACAGAATTTGAGGATAAATCATTCACAGGAGCAAAGAAATCAGGGCAAAAAGCAAGGTAGTTATAACTCCAGGAAAAACAAAAAGTTGTATAAGAAAGGAAATGGTGTCATAGAAAGACACAATATGTTCCAGCTGTGAATCCTAAACATCGCCCAAATGTATTGAAGGTAACACAAGTGTAGAACGCTGATCTGAACTAACTGTGGCGTTGCATGCTGAGGAGGGAAAAGAAAAGTGGCTGGTGTTAAGAAAGCTAAAGGTTCCATTCTTTCCTGGCAGGGGCAGCCTTTAAATAATGCCAAAACTTCTAAGTCAATAAATGTCAGTATGTCTTGGGTCATCCACTGCTGTTATAACAAAATACTCAAGACCAGATAATTTATAAAGAAAATATATTTCTCATAATTTGGGAGGCTTGAAAGTCCAAGAACTTGGGGCCAGTGCTGCTTGGCACCTGGCAAGGGCTTTCTTGCTGCTTCATAATATGGCAGACAGAGCAACCATGTGCCAACTCAGGTCTCCCCTCCTCTTATAAGGGTAGCAATCCCATCATGGGAGCCCTCGGCTAATCACCTCATCTAACCCTGAGGACCTCCCAAGACCTGGTCTCCAAATACACTGACGTATGAGCTGGGGGCTTAACTCTCCAACACAGGAAATGTAGAGGACACATTCAAACCATAGCGGACGATAGCCTTGTTACTTAGAAACAGGGAAGCCAGAAACAAATCTGACTGCTAATACTGCTTAAACCGATTACCTTCTGAGAGTGAGGATGGATGAGAAAGAGAGGGACAGGAGAATTCTGTCTCATCCTGAGCCCCCTGTCACCTCCAATCCTTAAGCCCCTGAAAGCCTGTTTTCTGATGAGAAAGTGTGTAATGAGGAGAACTGTGCAACCTACACTTTCTCCTTTCCTTGTGGGTTCTCAGGTTTGGTGCCTCCTAGGTAGGTCACCACTTGGGGCACTATCAAAGTGATAGATACTCCAAGTTTTTGTCAATGTTTACTAAGGAGATGGAGAAAGATTTTTTGTTTTTATTTTTCCTTTCTTAAGGTGCCAATTTCAAACATATTTATTCTTAAGGTCATGGGTGGCATTTTCTACATTTTTATAGACTTGATGTGGGAAAGTTTTTACTCCTTTTCCTCTATCCACAGTCAAGCATCAGAGTGTCTGAGAAGTTACACAACAGATAAAATCCTGTCACGGTATAGATGTGGCAATAAATGATGCTATGGCTGACCAGCTGGGTTGAATGGCTGGTAGCTGGTCTTGATGAGGGGTCTAGAAGCCGCCATGGCACTCGGCTCTTCAGAGGACCTGTGGAACAGTTCTGCCCCGGGTCAAACCTAAGACATGAGCTGGCAAGAGTGTCTCCAGTTTTTGGAAATTCTTGTTCTCGGCAGACTGACTCTTGTTGGGCAGTTGATGATTTCATTGCACTGACCCTGAAGTTTCCCATCTTGGGCAGGGAGATTCTTCCTGAAAGCGTGGGATTTAAGTGACTTGTTGGAAGACAGTTTGTCTCTGCCTTTCGTCTCCAGCCTTGTGTCTCCTGGCTTCCTGCACCATGAGCTCAGTATCCTCCTTTCTTGGGGATATCCCTCGTCTCGGGCAGTCGTGGGCCTGTTCCCTTTGCTCCTCTCTGCCCTGATGACACACTAAGCTTGCTGTTGGCCTCACAGCCATGGTTTCCATCAGGTGAAGGAAGGTCATGGCCCCGGGAAGGCTTCCTTGGCCTCTGCCCTCTCATATTTGTAGACCTGAAGCTGTCCACACTGTTCCTTTCCTAAGAGGCAGTGAAAATCTGCCTGCTTGCTGCACCAGCAGATACCCTGCATTAACGATTCCAACAGAGACTTCCACTCCAAGGGACAACTTCTCCAGAAAAAAAAAAAAATTCTAAGCACTTTCAGGTCTCTCCCAGACTCACTGGTGGTGAAAGGCTTCACCTAAGTGACATATTCCAGCATGCCATTGAAGACACACTCTTGAGTCTTGCTCTTGAATACATGGCAGAGCTGTCCACCAGAGCCATCTCTGTGACTTACCGAGGTGCTCTTTGAAGGAATGGCCACCAGGGGTCAGTGGACAAGAGGTGATTCAAGGTGTGTAGAGAACCAGCCCCCCACGGAGGGACTCCAGCTTAGGCACGGTGACGATGCTCTTAGAGAGGCTGTAGGGGTAACAGAACGCCTTCTTGTCCTTCTTACACTTGAGCTCGGTAATGAGGTTGCTGTCATACCGTTGTCAAAATCCTCACTCGGGTGGACTTCTTCAAGTGATGGCTTCACATAAAACTTCCATTTTAGAAGGGAGGATGGGCACGTTGGAATGTCACTTCCACCGTCAGGGGGCCATGTGACCCTGAGTACCACCTTCCTCTCCGAGCCACGAGCAGAAGCAACGTGAGTTGGCCCACTACTGACGCTGAGCACGGTGAGCTTCTCCGTGGCTCCAGCTAGCTGTGAAACAAGCTAGAACTGTGACGAGACAGTAACCGTCTCCCAAGCAATTTCTACAATCTCCTTCATCCTTTTTAGAAACTTAGAAAAGATCTTCTCAAGACGGCAGCTCTTGTCCCCAGTTCCCCCACTTATTGCCTTCCTGAGTCATCCACACACAACTCCAGCACGTAAGCCCGAAGTAACCAAGCAGACCCTGCGTCACGAGATGGTCTTGGCAGGCGCTGAGCAGTGTGGTTCACGGCACCATCTTGCATCAGCCAATCAGTTTTCTTTGTTGGTGGAGACCATAAACCTTGGGATGGTCCCATTTCCTAGTTCACTGGCTGGATCTCCACATTCCCCTCTAGAAGTCAGGTACATAAGGACGTACAAGAGGTAACCAAAAAAATCAAATGCATGTCAGAAAAGTATTACCATGAATCCCTCTCACTCGGAACACACTTATCCCACCATCCGTCAGTATCTTCATGAGGGGTGATAAAAAATACAGTGAATGGGGCTGGGGATTTAGCTCAGTGATTAGAGTGCTTGCCTTGCAAGCACAAGGGCCTGAGTTCGATCCCCGGCACCACACACACACACAAAAAAATACAGTGAATGCCACAGCTGAGTGCCATACAACAGAAAGGCGGGCATATAAAAATTTACAATGTGTCCTCATCTATTTTATTCACTGAATCTAGCACCATGCAACTTCTGGGTGCTCCACAAAGTCAGAATGACCATGAATGGTCAGTGTTTTGAGCTGACTCAGAATACCCAGGCAGCCAGGACAGCACAACTAAAGACACTCATGAAGGAGGACTTCCAGAGCTGCTGCGGCATGTGGCAAGAACAGTGGGATGAGTGTGCTCAGAGTGAGGTGGAGTATTTTGAAGGCAATGAATGCCAATCTGTCTTTTACTGTAACAAATCTTTTTAATTTAAACACACAGTATCTATATTTTTAATCACACCTCATACGATGCCAGGTTCTGCATCCACCTCAGATGCCTCCAATGTCATCTCCGGCCCTCGAGCAGGAGAGCAGCAAGCTTTAGGTGGATGCGTCTGGGCGATTCAAGTGTTGTAGTAAAACGGGAGCTCTGCTGTCAAACCTGGTCTTTGGCAGCTCAAACTTCTCTTCCTCTTTATATTCTAAAGGAGAGGTCTGTTTCACACTGGATATGGCACAGCATTCAAATTTGAAACCATCGTGCATCTGACAGGTTGTCATCACACCTAACCGAAATGAATTAGTCACCCTGAGGACTAGAAATGGTGTCATATGGTTACACGATCTTGGTCAAAATTGTCCCCGAAATGCTTTTTTTTCCTGGTCTTTCATGTTGGCAAAATGTTTCCCCATTTTCTGTAGTTCTTCTCTTCCCCATTTCCTTTTAAAATTTTCCTAAACACATACCATCCTTTGAGAGGGACGCCATGTTTTAAATTTAGACAATAACGTCAACAAGTCATTCCCATGGAAGAGGACTGCCCTGTTTGTTATTTGGTCCCAAGAGTTCGGGGCACCGTGGCTCGAGTGGGCGAATGGCGTCTGGGACACACCTGGAGGCCGACTTCCTGGGCGTGTGGCTCTTGGCAAGGTCAGGTCAAGGTCAAGGCTGGAGCGCAGCTGCTCTGCCTCTTTCTGCTGTGCATGCTCCAGAGTGTGTGCCTGCTTCCGGGAACAGCACTACTTACATTCTTCACCCAGGAGGAGTTGCAAAGGAAACCTGAGTCCACCGCACCATATTTGCATTTCTTTTCCAGAAATGTTTAACGTTCTTTCAGGAACTGGCACCTGCTTCTTGCTCTGGCTTTGCTTCCTGGGACAGAGTCTGGTGTGTGTTAAATCTTCAGCAATTGTCAGCTCCATAGTTAGGATGATTTTCTGGTTTCTTTGCTGTTCTGCTTTGCTCTTTTTTCTCTCTCTTGCTGTTGAAAGTCCTCACTCTCTCCCCTACTCCCTCATGTTATTTCTATGTGGCACACTCCATGCCCTGAAAGAACTCACGTGTGAGTGTCACCAGCAAGACTGGTGACTAGGGACACCCAGGGAGGGCATGTGGTGGCAGAAAATGGAGTATCTAGAGAAGGGTCAGGGTAGGGACAGCTAATGGACTCATGGGGCAGGAGGTTGTCACTTCAATGGAGGACAAAGTGGTTCTCCAAGGAGTCCGTTCCTGTCAGAGGATCAGAGGCCACGAAGCGAGTTTAATGCCCAATATCATCCATAACGAGAGCAGGCTGTTCAGCTGGCCCACAGCCTCTGACGTCATGCTGCTTGCCGTCTTAGCCAAAGTAAATACGTAGGCTTTCAAATCCCAAGTGTGACTGAATAGATCCTGGAACTCCACGCTCCTCTGCTGAAACGCACACAAACAAATGAGTCTTGAATAAAATAATTTAAAAATCTTAAAATGCACCAATAGACTGGCAGAAAAGTTACGCAAATGTGGAGGGCTGCCTACCACCCTGCGGGAATTCGCGACTATGCAGACCCTGCAAGAGTGACCTTCCTTGGAGGTGAGGTTTTGGAGAAAGTAATCAAGTTGAAATGAGGTCACATCGAGTAGATGGCTCTTAATCCACTGCCTGGTGCCCTTGGGAGAAGAGGAGCTGGACGGGGAGAGACACAGGCAGAGGGAAGAGGCTGTGAGGAGAGGGGCAGAGGCCGGAGTGATGCGGCGCAAGCCAAGGACCAGCGAGCAACACAGGCAACTGCCAGGACCTGGGAAGAAGCGAGGAAGGCTTCCTCCAAAACGGTCAGAGGATAAATTATGTCACTGTGAAGGTTTGTTACAGCAGCCTCGGGAAAGTAACACAACAAACTCAGAGGCCAAGGACAGAAGGGAAAGTGGGAACTCACGGGCAACATTGGAGCACAGACGGTAGCACTTGCTCTGAGGGCCTCAGCTAATCTTGGTGAGCTGGATGCCTGCACCCATCGCCTCCAAGGATGCAGGGAAGAGGAGACAAGGCCCAGGATACCGCACAGGATGAGGTGAGTGGGATTCCACTCAGGGCACAAAAGTAGAGCCCCATGAGGCTTAGTGAGACCCTGTCTCAAAATAAAAATATAAGCGCTGGGGCTATAGCTCAGGGTGAAGGCCCTGGCTTCAGTACACGGCACTGCAAAAACAAAATAAACACTGGGAATTTGTGGCCATAAACCTGCCCACGTCACACTTCAAAGTCTGCATTTATATCACTCAGATAATCTGAAGGCTCCAGCCAAGAATGAGGATAAAAGAAACTTGAGGTTGGCAACCGCCTTGTGTCCAGGAGGACACGCGAGTCTGTCCTGATACACCACCCTCACCCAGGTCTCTGTGAGTTCATCACAGTTAAGGGAGCTCCCAAAGAACTGGAACTCACTTCCGAAAGACAGAAACATGAGACGGAAAAGGCAGCAGGGCAGCATGACCAAGAAGGAGCAGAATCCTCAGGCGGCTGAATGAGGGCAACAGAGACTATAGCTGCAAAACCATCTGACATGGAGAATAAAGTAATTTAAGGAAATAAAATTAAAAGTATGCGTTAGATACAAAAAGCTAAGGTAATGAACAAAGAGATTTAGAACAAGGAGTGAAATAAAATTTACATCTAGAAATAAGTCTGTAATAATTCAAATTAAAAACTCAATTAGACATAGCTGAAGAGAAAATTAGCAAGCTGAAAGAGAGATGAGAAGAAATCTCCAGCGTAGATGCACGAAGAATTGGAAAAGGGAAGTTAAGAGGATCGGGGGAGGAAGCAAAAAGATGGAACATCGACCTACTCACAGTTCCTCAAGGGAAAAAGATCCAGTATTTGCAATGCTTACGAATATAATAGCTGAATGGATGCCGAGCTGAGATAAATAAAAAGATGTGCTACAACCTAACAAGTTATAGCACAATTTCACCATTGCAAAGACCAAGATGTAAAAACAGATGACTTTCAAAAGGATGACAAATTGGAGTGACAGCAGATTTCTCAACAATAATAAAGAAAACGAGGAGGAAGTAAAATGATATCTTCGATAAACTGGGAGAAAATAATAGTCAAATAAAATTGTATATCCTATGAGATGAAAAATGATAGCTCCAAAGAATGAGGACAAATAGGGTCATTTTCAGCTCATCAGAAACCGAGAAAGTTTATTATCAACCGACCTTCACTAAAGGGAAATGTAATGAATGTACTTCACGCATAAGAAAAGTGATTGCAAATTGACTGTGAAAATTTAAAACATCATAAGCAAAGGTACAGCTAGATAGGCAGATAAATCTAAACAAAAATGAAAACAATAGTAATTTCTTGGAGAGTTAATTCTTTTGAAAAACAAAGAGATGTACTAAGCATAAAATATCATTTGAGAGAGAAATAATTGGATCTGAAGTGGTCTAGTGTCCTTGAGTGTTCAAGATTTTTAAACAGCAGATTTTCACATTAAAGTTAATTTCTAGAGTAAGCACAAACAGAAGGGAAGTAAGGTGCATAACTAATGAACTAGCAGAAGGGAAGGAAATGAAATATGGAAACTACTGAGTAATAAATCCAAAGAAAGGAGGAGAAGGGGGGACATACAAGAGCTGGGATAAATAGAATAAGATAGTAGAAATGAATCCAAATATATCAATAACTACATTTTTAAAGGAGGATGAGTACACCAAGTTTAAAAACTCCAGACTATGTTTTAAATTAGACTAGATTTTTCAGCCAGCTATCTTTGTTTCTAAAAGTCACCCTAATATCTAGGCATCTTGGCGCATACCTATAATCCCGGCACGCTGGGAGGATGAGGCAAAAGGATTGAAATTTCAAACCCAGCCTGGGAAACTTAGTAACCTAGTGAGACTCTGTTTCAACAGAAAATGTAAAAATGGACTAGGGATGTAGCTCAGTGAAAAGGCCCTGGTTTCAACCCCCAGTACCAGAAGAAAGAAAAAAATAAATAACATATCAACAAAGAGGTTGAAAACAAAAACTTAAAAAACATATATTCAAAAAATATATAAACAAGAGTATATAATTAGTAACAGGTAAACTAACATTAAGACCAAAAAAAGTGCTACTGAAGGTGAGAGAGCTATACGTAATATGAAAAGTACAAATCGCTGAGTAGAACAAAAATTGGTAGAACTACAGAAAGAAACAAAAATACCTGCTGCCCTTTGGGGAGATTCTAATGTAGCTAACTCAGCAGCAAATAGACCAGGCAGACAAGTAGTCACCTCCAGGAGGCAGCAGGAAAAATACAGAATAAGCCTCAAGTACCGTATCTCGCCAAGTAGTACAGAAACATTTGTGGAACAATGGGAACACACCCAGTGGCACCAGGAGCCAGTGCAAGGGGGTCCCGAGCTCAGCTGGGGGAGCAACTTGGTGACTTAGCAAGACCTCATCTCAAAATTAAAAAGTGTTGGGGATGTAGCTTAGTGCGAAGGCCCTGGATTCAATCCCCAGGGCCAATCAGTCAGTCAGTCAATCAATTAATGGGTCAGCATGCTCCATAGGAGCATCAGTACCACCACTCACCTAGCATGGGAGACATCAAGGATGACGAAACCTCATTCGATGAGATTCATGCCAAAAATGTGTCCCCGGATGGAACATCAAGTAAGCATAAATCGGGGGCATTCGAGAATGTCAAGGTCAGGAAGAGACCAGGAACAGGCTGTTTTACTCCACCAGCACCCTGGCTTGCAGGATGTTGTCGAGGTGCTTAGGTGAGGACTGAATGGTGTAGCGCATCAAAGTCACTTTCTTGATTTTGAGAGCCTCGTACCTGGAAGAGTACCCTCTGATAGATGAAGGAAACATACTGAAGTCCTAAGGGCCAGGGAATCTTCGTGTTTGAAACCTGTTCCCAACACAAACACTCTCAACAGTCTGGAGCAAACCTCCTTGCCATGCTAGACTACGATACCTTCAAGTTCCCGTTTACCTCCGTTTTCTTGCTATAGTGAGCACCTTGCTCAAGGTCAGTAAAATGCTCAGTGAAGAGTCGGGGATTAAAAGTGACTTTGCAAACATCCAAGGCTGATTTTGAGGAGGTGTGCTAATGCAGAAATAAGTGGGAAGGGAAAGGGAAACCTTGGGGGGTGGGGAAATAGGATGTACCGGAGAACAAGACCACCGATGCCTCTCACTTTCCAAAGTGCCCCTGACTTGAAATCAGCGGGCTTCTCTCCACCATGGGTCTGACCCACAGGGAGTCTTTTTGCCTTAAAGGGAAGTAACTTGTGCAGTGTGACTCCCTAATAAGTTCTCAGTCAGAAGTGAAATGCCAGCACTTCCTAGACAGCAGAAGAAACTAGAATCAACAGACCTCAGGTCCCAAAACCAGGTCACTCGTTTCTCCATCGTGAGACAGGGACAAGAGACGTCCTTGGCAGAGGTCACCTTGCTTACCTAGAAAGCAAGTTAGTATGACTGGCCTGGCAGAGACCATTCGCAAATAAATTATGGCTGCTCTTATCCTCATTTAGTTATTTGGATATAGTGTTAAACTCCCAAGTCATTGGGAGCAGGAAAAGGTGTTTAAAGTAGTATGTCCTCCATCCGCCTTTTTTCTAGCTTTCAGTGCTGAAGAGTAAAGCTTGGGCTTCCACAGTGAGCTAGGTCCCCAACCCTTTTTCACTTTTTATTTTGAGACAGGGCCTTGCTAAGCAACTAAGTTACCCAGGTTGGGCTCCAACTCGCCAGTCTCCTGCCTCAGCCTCCCAGAGTCCTGAGACTGTAAGCCTGCACGACCAGGCCTGGCTTGCTATGCCTTTTCTATTCAGCTTATTGTGCTATTTTATAAACTACCACTATATAAAATATTGGAAAAAATTGTTCTGAATAAAATGAATATCAATGCAATTGTGTCATGCTGCTCACACACCTGGCCTTATGGATTCTTGGTTTTTTTTCCCTTTGTTTTAAGAATTATGCACTCATCTGACATCAAACAAATGCCCAACAACAGCGCCACTCTCACCTTGGGGGGCCAAGAACAGCTCCGTTATGCATTTCTTACACATGCTTAGTCTACATGGGCTGCTGCACAGTGCACCAGCTTGTATGTACTCTACGGGGCGTATCTCAAAGCCGCAGGGGCGCAGAGGATGGGGGTCCCTCAGGAGGAGGGTGGAGGGCGGGGACAGTCGGAAGGTGACTTCCTTTTCCCCTCCTAGCTGTTTGCAACTTTGGAATCTTGTACACATAAATATCATACCTTTAAAAAAAATAACCAAAGTTAATGTTTATAGACTTAAGATTTTTATTTAACTAAAGTCTTAGATTTCCCTTACCATCCACTGACTTAGATCATATGTTTACAGATCTTAAACTTTTACATTAGCAGGTGTTAGTGAGTGATTAAAGTAAAAATTGTGAACCACAAGCCCCAAATATCAATGTACTCTCCCAAAGAGGAATGGAGACTGTGCTCTCTTGGGAATCAAAGAGAATTCAAAGTGTGTGAGGAAGAGCAGGTGGGAAAGGAGCCGAGGTGGGAGCCACAGCCAGACAGCAGGTCACCCCTCACCGCGTCCCCATGGCGGACAGCTGAGACATCACCTCCAGGTGTGCTCAGACCAGAAGGAAGTCTGCCAGTACTAGATCTCTGCCCTGCAGTAGCCCGGGGTTGGGGAAGGATGGTGGTGCAATGGGAGTGTGTGTGGCCACCCCCAAGAGCTTCTCTAATGAGCTAACAATCAGGGCTTGCAACATGTAGAAGTTGCAAGACAGCAGAGGGATTTAATAGTGTATATGTGTGTTTACACTCATGTGGGTAAGCCTGTAAGCGCGAAGCCTGGCAACCACAAGATAACCAGACAGAAAGTCTTCCAAAAGACACCAGCAATGGTGACAAAAGGACAAGAGAGAACGAGAGAGACAGACAGAGAGACAGGCAGAGAGGAAGGAGAGAGACAGACAGACAGGAGAGAGAGGGATGGGGCTGCTGGAAAGGCAACACTTCTCTGGGAAAGGGGGTGCCTGATGTTTGGGGAGTTCCAGGCCGTCCTTTTTTGTGTTTATTAGCACGTTTACAGGATGTAACGATGACCTTCCTTGTGGGGAGTTGGTGCGCAGTTAACACACCTCCGTCCTTTCTACTTCCGTCCTCTCTCCCTCCCTCTCCCTCCATCTCTAGTTCCCCTTCCCCTTTGCAAAGGATCAGTCTCCCTAGTTACATCGTCTGTCTTTTTATTTTGCTATTTTGCCCTGGAAATCATCTAGCTCTGGGTTTCTGACGTGAGAGAAGCCATGTGATATTTATATTGTGTGTTCCGCTGGTTGGGCTGTGCAGGGACGTTTCTGGCAGCCCCTCCCGCACAAAACGGCCAAGTGACGGGACACCTGGAGGTGACTGGCCAGGGAGATGGTAGCAACAAGAGAGATTTCTCCAAAATCTCGCCCTCTCTGGGGGCAAGACCAGCCCCCTAAGCTGCCTTCACCCAACCGCAGCACCAGCGCTGTGCGCCTCTTCATGCCTCCTTCGCCTCTTGCTCAAGTTTCTGCTTCAGCCTTATAACTTGTCTCCTTCGATCCTGGCCCCCACTGTGCTTTTGTCACAGTGCCCAGGGCGGTCCTTTAAGATCCTGAATTCTGTCACATCCTCCTCCGTTCCCCACCCTCCATGGCTCCCCACTGCCCTCGAAGGAAAATCTTGAGTCTTTTCAGAGGCCTCACAAGCCTGATTGGACCCCTCCTCCCCTCACCCTCCTCCCCCACTCACTTCTGTCCAGCCACACTGCCCTCCCTGCTGTCCTTCTTGACCTGCCCGGCACTCTGCCTCAGGACCTTTGCACTGGCTGTCGGCCTACAGAGCCACACACCTCACCCCCTGACCTTCTGCTGGCCTTGCTTCGAATGCCACCTTTTCACCTGGGTCAACCAGTCTGCCAAATTTAAACCTGCAGCCCACTCTCGCCTCAGTGCTCCAGCTCCTGACCCTGATCCGATCCGTCTCCTGTCATCTATGCCACTTCTAACCACTGAGCTAAATACCCAGCCCCTGTTTATTCTTTTTAATAATGAAAGAAACTGAAATTCAATACAGCCTATTCTAAAAGAAGCATTGTTTTACACAGCGGCACAACCATTCTTGTTTAATCCTTACTATTATCATTTTTATAAATGATAAAATACACGTAGGTAAATTTGTACTGTGGCTGGAACTAGGATGCAAATCTGATTTTTAACATTTTATTCTATTCTACCGATACATAATAGAAACTTGAATTTTTAGTCCCAAGCCTCTGTCTCCCTCTGCTACAGCTTGCTGCCTGTGCCTGGGAGTATACAATCTCCTCTTTTGGATGTCACAATCTTTCCCCAATCTTTTCCCTCTTTTTATCCAAAATAGTCATTATTAAATTTGTAAAGAATTTCTCTGTACTTGTTGCAATATGCTAATCAGTTTTGGGGATACTGGTTAATAACTTCAGCTTAATCTCACCCAGAGCGGTGTAGCTGTTACCCAGACTTCTGTTTACAAAGTGAGGAAACCAGTATGTGGCTTAAGAAAATCCTTCCTCGGCTCCACAGCTGTTCTCTGGGTATTGTAGTGTTGTCTCTATTTACTTAAACGGAAGCAAGTTTACCTAATGCACAGCATGCCTACAGATTTGATTTATTACTTTGCCATCAAGTCTGGTAATAAATAAGTTATGTTAATTAGCCGGGAAAAGATTTTAAGAATACATAAAGAATAGCAGTGTTTTGTTATAGAAGAGAAAAGGAATCACGATAGTTTTTTAAAAATATTAAATTAATGATTAAGCAAATTAAGCAGCAGTCATAGGATTCTTGAAAGAGCCAAGGGGTCCGCCATGAAGTCAATGCCTTGGCACTGTAGTTTGTTCAATAAGCAAAATTGAACCACCCTCACTGCAGAATGCTGGGCCTCATCTACAGGGCATGCAGTTCCAATGGGAGCCGCCATCTTGCTACTGACCCCAACTCTTGGTCTCAGGGATGGTCCAGGGGCACAGTGCCCACCTGGCTAACCGCAGAGCTCCGATATCTGGTCACAGGTGACCAAATGAGGCCTGGGAACCTACATTACATGGTTCAAGCTGTCTTTTCCAGGATTTTCTAACAGGAATCTAGGGAAGAGGGCCAGTTTCTCTCCTGACCAAGGTGGTTAAGGTGGGCAGCTAGGTTTCTGCCCTGTGGCAGGGGAGGAAACAGCTTCTATGAAGGGAGACACTGGAAATGAGGAAGGAGAGTTGGATGTGGAGCCCGAGATAAACCACCCTGCAGGCCCGGAGGGCTGTCCTTCCATGGTGGCAGTCAGCTGCCACGTCAGAGGTAACTGGAGTCAGGTTCTTGTCGCCAGAAACCAAAGAGTCCACCTGATGCGTTCGAATCAGTTCTGGAGTCCTGCGTGGGCCAGGAATGGCTCTGCCCCTCAGGATGGAGTGATTGTGAGCCGAGCACATAAGAGCTACTCTCAAAACCTCCCTCCCTGGGTGGCCACTATGCCGGAAATGCTTTTACAAACCAAGAAACAGGAAACGCAGTAGATGTTTCCTCTAAGAGTAAAGCTGTGCACAAATGAAAAGCATTTGTTTAACTATAATTATGAATAATGAGGTTGCCTGTAGTACAAGAATGAATGGTTGTGATCAGATGGGCCACAAAGTGCCTAAAACTCATGTAAGCAGGCAGCTCCCTAATAGTGTGCGAATTTCATCCAGCTGCTGTGTCCAAGTACCACAAATTGGGGGCTTTGAACAACAGAAACTTACTCTCTCACAGTCCTGGAGACCAGAGTTGGAAATCAAGATGTCGGGCCGCACTCCCTCTTAAGTCTTTAGGGAAGAATCCTTCCCTGCCTTGTCCAGCTTCCGGTGGCTCCGGGCCATGTTGAATTATGGGTGCAACCAGCCAGGTTCCTCTGCCTCCATCTTCACCTGGACTCTTCCTCTGTGACTGTGTCTTCACATGCTGTTTTCTCTGTATGTGTGTCTTCTCCTAAAAGGACACCAGCCTGGTTAGAACAGGGCCCACCCCATTCCAGTATGGCCTCATCTTAACTAAGTATATTTGCAGAGTTCCTATTTCCAAATAAGAAAGTCACACTCTAAGAAACTGGGGGTTAGAACTTGGATGTATGTTTTTGGGGGACACAGTTCAGCCTGTTACAGATAGTACACTCATTCTTAAAACCTCTTGCTGATGAAATACTTTATACTAGCACAAATATCACCCTGGTCAGACACTGGAACTATCCACTCCCTGAACCACGGGCAGAGACTTCCTCACAGGGGAACGGCACCAAGCAAAAGGGGAAACAGGTGTCCTGTGCAAATCCTGGGATGAGGCTCTCAGAGGACCTGGGACCTGCTAAGGAAGAGTTTTGTTCCTGCCTTTCGCTTCGTGGTCTCTAGGAGCAGCTGAACCTGAGACCACACAAACGGATCCACAGAATCAGTCCCGTATTCTGGCTTCTCCTAGGTTTACACAAGAACAATCCAAAAATGTGTCTGCTCTTCCCTCTCTGGGTGGACAGGGCTGGGGCACTGACTGGCTATTTCAGCATCTGTCCTGCAAGGCAGGGCGACTGAACGCTTAGCTGCTGGACAGTTTCCTTCCCCCACTTTTCTCACCTGGCTCCTCTGAGTCCTGAAGTGATCAGAGAGCGCCTGTGAGCCAGTCTGAACCAGCAGCAAAACAATAAAACAATCACAAGTACAAGCGCCAGGCTGGGCCCAGGACCCCGGCAGAGGCCTTCAAGTCCTTCCCAGGATTAATGCTGGAGTCTCAGCTACTGTCTCCTGCAGCTGTGAGGCAGAAGACAGTGAACTTAGGGCCAGGTTCACCAGCTCCCCTCCCCGCCCTGAGAAAGTCCTCCTGCAGGGAAAGCAGGGGAGGCCAGGCAGATACAAGGACACGCAGGGCCAGAGCCCACAGAGCTAGGAATACAGCACGGTCCTCACTGAGCCCCTCGCCAGAGCCCACTTTCATCCCTAACCCTACCCACCCCCTGGCTACTGTCCATCCCCTGCCTCGCCCGCTGGCCTTCACTCCCTCTGCGGAGGTCTCCCCAGGAAAGGTGGCCACGGGCATGGACCCTGTCTGTTAGGACAGTCCCCGCTCCAGTCCTGCCCGCCATCCCCACTCCTCGCCCACCCGCAGAACACAGGAAAAATGGAGACTTTAGGCACAACACTTCCAATTAACTCAACTTAATTAACAGTAACTTCGCTTATCGCCTTTGAATTCAGTTAATTAATCAGGTAATGATCATTTGGACTTTTTTAAGGCACGAAAAGTGGAAATGAGGCTTCCTTCTGTTTCCCCACTTTGAAAGCCCCCACAGTCCTTGTCCTTATAGCTGTCCCCAAAGCAGGGGGACAGCTGTTCCCCGAAAACAGAAATCCTCAGGCCCCACACGAGACTTGCGCATCTATTCCAAAAAGGTCTTTTGTGAGACTCAGACCCTTTCCCTGTTTTTACACTTACTCACTTTCTCTCCTCCACTAACCTCTGCCCTCGCCTCCCACCAGGGGAGGAAGAATGAAGCCACAAAAGGAGACTATGAGCAAGGGGAGGGCAGGACCAGCCCTGTGCACGGCCCCTACTAGTTGGGGAATTCAATGCCGAGCACTGATAAAAGGAGACATGTGCTCGGAGACTCCCAGCTGCCCCTCACCTTCCTGCAGCCTCCAGGGCTCTGACCAGCTGCAGCTGCTCAGAGTACAGTCAGGCTTTGTGGAGCCGGAAAATGAGTGAGTCGAAGCCCGTGGAATTAGAGCTCGTGTGTTAATTGGATCTGCATAGAGCCCTCAGTGGAGCGCCGCCAAGTCCCCTTCACCCCCCTTCCCGGTCCCCACCAGGCCATCTGCAGCTCAGAATTCCCAGCTCTGATGGGAGTCCCAGCAGGAGAGTGCGAAGACCCAAGATCCCACCCGCACAGTCCCTGTGCACCCCACGAACAGCACAGACACCCCATTCCGGAAATAAGGAAACTCAGGCCCTAAAGCTGAGCAGGCTCCCCGCCCGCCCAGTGAGGGTGCGACAGAGCGGGATCTGAGTCAGGCCACCACTGACCACACAGCCCTTCCGCTGGTAGTCACTGTCCTCTTGGCCCAGGAGTCCTGCTTTGAGAGAGCTGTAGTTAGTGCTGGTGCTGGCTTTGGGGATGGCTGGGCCACTGTGACTGACAGATGGGGACAGTTTGTGTTTTCACAAGGGGGGAGTGTACATCTACCAGCTTTGTCAACGCTGGCACACCACACCTGACACCCACAGCTTGAAGGGGGGAGCTTTGATGTGGCTACCAGTTTCAGAAGTTTGCATTCCATGATGGCAGAAGCGTGTGGCAAAGAAAGCCGCTTAGTTCATGGTGGCCAGAAGGCAGAGCAGGGGAACAGTGCCAGGAAGGAGGGACCAGGGACTGGATATAGACCCCAAAGCCATGTCTCCATGACCCACCCAGATCCACACCTTCAATAAGCTCCTCCAGTCCCCCAGATGGATCCCAAAGCCAATCAAGTTGACCCTCCACCTTAACCAGCACAGAGTCTTCAAGAGGCGAACAAAGTGGGCGTTCAGGAGAATCCTAGCCCCGCGTGACTGGTGTCCTTGTAGAAATAGGAGATCTGGGCAGAAACAGGAATATGATGTGAGGGTGCTGACAGCAACCAGGGCAGTTCTCCTACACACCAAGAAAGCCCTAGAAGCTGGGGCAGACGTCTGGAACAGACTCTCCCTCACTGACCCCTGGTGGCACCCACGCTGCGGACACCTGGACCTTGATCTGAGTGGGGAGGGAAAGGAGGCAAGCGGTTTGCGCCAGTCAGTTTCAGATGCAGCCCGAACCTCTGGGCAGAGCTGTCTGGGGGCAGCTGGATTTCATCAGCAAAGTGCAGAGCCGAGCTGCTTGGGCTGTGGAGGTGCACTTAGGGCTTGTCACACTTACTTGAACAGATCCTCCTCCCTGTTTGGACATCTTTACCACTCGGTGGACACTGGCAGGGTAGCAGGGTCTGCTCTGAAGTTACATGGACTGGTCACGTGGGAGAACAAGCCCTCCCGCCAGTGCCCTTGAGGGGACATGTGACATCTGGATCAAGAACTGAAGTCTGGACTTGCTCAAGTAACCTGATAACCACAGAGTGAAAAATCTTGATCCTGAGGCCATCTTAGATGCCTGAGCCACTCAGCTGCTGCCCCCATGGCTCGCGTGCCTGGCCTCCATCCCGACAAGGCCCTGAAGTGTGGAAGGCACTCAGTGACACAGAAGTTTGTTTAAATTGGCCGGATCTGCAATCTGAGGGTAAAAGTAGGAGAAATAAGGCCATTGTCTACCACATAGAGAAGATAATACAGGGCATCCGACTCAAACAAAGGGCACTGATCAACTCCCTGCCAGGTAAAGATCAAAAGTGTATCAAAATCACTCTTGATTCCAGACCAATCCAGTTTTCTCTGCTGCAGTTGCAAAGTGGCTTAGTAGATCTCATGGCAAGATAAAAATTTGTATTTTATTTAACAAACACACATGGGCCGGGTCCTGCTCTGAGTGATGAGCAAATGTTGACTCAGTAGCCCTCGCGTAAGGCTGTAAAGGGAGACTGCTGCCGTCCACATTTCATAGATAAGCAAACGGGGACAGAGAACCACACAATACACAGGGATCCGAACTCAAGCTCCACGCTGCCACCTTCATGGTGCAAATGGAGAAAGAGAAAGACGAGGGAGGAGGAGGAGGAGGGCAAGTAGGGGGAGGACCAACAACAATGACGAAAGGCCCCTAGTTCTTAAATACATTGCAGGGAATCATTCTTCAGGGTTCTTCTTTACTTTCCCCAAATCTTATTCTCACATTTCCTCTCTGTCCTCCCACTCCATCTCTTCATCCCACACTCCCTAAGCACAAAAACTCAGCCTCGGGCCCAATAGTCACCAACTCCTCCTTTTTGGCTTAGAAAAATACTCTGTAGTCTATTAATAAGCGTGTCTCTATTTTTGGATTAAGTTATTACTCATGGCACTAGGAACAAAGAGAGATGTTTGATCTCTGGCAAATAGTATCTCTCTTAAGATATTAAAGTGACAAGATCATTTCTGATAGACAGAAGCAATTAGGTGCAGGAAGAGGCTGTAATAAATTATGCATTAGAGGATGAGCTCCTTCTCTAATTCTTAGACCTCTGGCCAGTATCAAGAATAGCTCAGATGCGTTCCTTTAGGGAGAGACACGCTACCATCAGAAGCTTCTGTTTTTGAGTTTAATAAACTAACGTGTTGTCTAAATTAAAAATGTTTCTCCTAAGTTACTGGTATCCCCTTATCATGCCATTTCTCATGGTATTGTACACGTTTCTACAATCGCTCCCTCCCCACTTACTCAATCCAGATCTCACTGTTTAGCAAATAATTCACACTTTCATTAAAGCCCCCCGTCCCTACATCTCTGGCCTTCTGCTAAACTCCCAGTAAAGTACCGAACTCTGGCTGAGACCCGCAGCCTGCCAACTTAGTTCTCTTTCCCCTGATTCCTAATAGTTCAAAACTGCAAACTCAGGATGTCGCAAGTTCCCGGTCTCCACCCTCAGCTGGACCCGAGTGCTCTTTTCAGTTGCTTTACTAGTTCTTGGTTAGCTGCTGTGTGGGCAGAAGAGCACCCAGCCCTCCCCGTGTCCACACCCTAATCTCCAGCACTGGTGAATGTGCTACCTCCCTTGGCAAAAGGGACTTTGCAGGAATTTAAGTGGGAGATTATCCTGGATCATTCAGTTGATCGATGCAATCACAAGGCAATATAAGAGGGAACCAAGAGGGTCAGACAAGATATGGTGGTGGAAGCAGGGGCGGGAGGGAGAGAGAGAGAGAGAGAGAGAGAGAGAGAGAGAGAGAGAGACAGACAGACAGAAAGAGAGAGAGTCACCAGGAGATGCTGTATCTCTGGTTATAAAGATGAAAGCAGAGGCCACAAGCCAAGGGATGTGGGTGGCCTTTAAGCATGCTGGAAGGAGCAAAGTCTTTAGTGGATCTAATGTAAGATAAAATTCCTAGAGCAAGTGCAAGGCCCTGAGTTCGATTCCCAGCACACACACACACAAAATTCCCTGGACCCTCCAGAAAGAAAGCGACCTTGCCAACTCTTTGATTTTAGCCCAGCCAGACCCATTTGGGAGTCCTCATTTCCACAACTAGAACAGCTACAGCAGGAAGAAACTTCTGCAGAACTGCAGACTGAGGCCCACAGTAGATGGGCAGCACTGATGTGGACAGGAACAAGGACGCTTTACTCTCTGGAACAAGATGGGTGTCTGTTGTGGGTTGAGTTGTGTCTCCCAAAAGGACATGTTGAAGTCCTAGCCCCAAGTGCCTGAGAATGTGACCCTATTTGGACACAGGGTCTTTGCAGATATGTTAGGGTGAGGCTGCACTGGGCTAGGGTGGCAACTGCTCTCTGACCTCACAGGCACTTGAGATCCCACCACCCTGCGTAGGCACTTGGATCCCTGGTTCCCGTACAGCCCCACCCGGGTGAGTCTGAGCCGCCTACCAGCACTGAGACAGCAGCACCCAGCAGGAAAGGTTCCAGAGCCCTCGCACACAGCGCCCCCTCTCGGTGACTTTTCATCTCAGCTCACATCTGTGCCTTTCCCCTCCCCTGCCCTGGTCTCCCTGGTGCCTCCCCTTCAGCGCCACCTCCTACTGTGGTCCTGGTTCACCCCGTGTTTGGTGTCACACCCAAGGTCTTGTGGGTCTTGCTCTTGAGGTGACAAAGACAGTCACCCATGAATGCCATCTGGCCCTGGGGCTCTGGGCAGGTGCCAGAACTCTCCACCCCTTCCTTAGGACCCGTGCGGGGGCTGTGATCTGTCCCTCCCTGGGGCTCCCACGGTATAGATGACCTGTCTTCATTTAGTACTTCTCAGGCTGGCATCTTACAGACTTTTCAAAATCCTCCAGTACCCACAGGCCTGCCCCCAAAGTGGCCTCGGAGTCAGCTGAAGCCGGACGTGAGGCTCCCATTGCTCCCAAACCTTCACTTTTGTCCTTAAGGAACCCAGTTTGAGCTGGCAGCCCTGTCCGTTCTCTCCTGTTCATGGGCAGTTTTGTTGACCCAGTTATTTCATTACATCACTACAGGCAAGTCAGCTTCCTGGTTAATCTTTCTGCTCATAAAGTAGACTGTTAGCTGTCACCACAAGGCACTCAGGAGTGCAGAGTTCCGGGGACGCCTTACTCCGGGCCTGCCTCACCCCCATTGGTGAGCCACACTGCACACCTGCTTTATAGTTTAGCCAGCCACTGCCACCTGAATGCCTTCTACAAACCCTGGCAGGGCCTGGTTTACTAGAATCTGTGGGCAAAATGCCCCAATCTCCGCGTCAAGGCTGACGGGTGACCATGGACAATACCTCCTGTGTTTCAAACTGGACCAAGTAGCCGAGTTTGAAGTGTATCAACCAACATGCAGGTGAGTGTTTCAGGATCTCTGGACGCAGGACCCTGAGGGTTAGCTGAGAGGCCTGGGGACATTCCTCTCTGTCCCCATGGATCCTAAGCCCCGTCCTCATCTCTCCCAGCATAGATCGCCAGCACCAGCAGGAAGCGGGTGGGGTGGGTGGATCTGCAGCCGGGAGGCCAAGGAGCAGAGCTGGACCGCGGATGGGGTGGGGGGAAGGACAGAAGAAAGGAAGGAAATCCAGCAGATCCTCTTCATATGTTTTGAAATAAACCTTCAGTCTGCTGATTCACTTTGTAGTTCTCCCCAGTCCCCAAGCCCACAGCTGATGTGGCTTCATGCAGCAGTATCCAGGTTTCAACTAACTCAAGGTACGGCTCAGAAGTGTGTTCAGCGCTGGCCTTAATGTGGCGGCGAATGAGTGCCTGCAGTGTGAAGCTCACATGAAGAAACAGGCCGCTGAATCGACACCAGCGAGAGGGCAGCGACCACTGGAGACGGAAAACGCTGACAGCCCAGGGAGAGGACAATGGAGGAACTGGCTCCCTGAAGATTCTCTCCTTCCGGATCCTTCTGTCTGTTCAGATGGCATTCCCAGGGTAAGGAGGTGGGGAAAACATTAAAAAGGCAATCCTTGCCAGGCGTGTTGAGGCACGCTGCAATTCCAGCTCTTAGGGGCTGAGGCAGGAAGATCCCTGTGAGTTTGAGGTCAGCCTGGGCTACATAGCGATTTCAAGGCCAGCCGGGACTACACAGTGAGATCTGGCCTCAAAAAACTAACTAACTAGAAATAAAAATGCCATCTTCGGTGGGCATGATCCTATTGGGCGCTGGCTTCCCGAGGATCCTAAATTCCAAACGAGATCGGAAATGAACAGCCTGGTCCTTCCTGCTCCCTGCTGACCCCGCCTGTGGTGCCTGGCTAAACCTTTGCGGAAACCCCATTCACACTGACCCTTCACCCTTTATCCCCAAACTTCCTCCAGACGGGAGTCTGTGGGCTCAGCTTCAAAGCTGTGCGGAAGAAGCCTGGATCCGAATGCCCACCCTGACTGTCCTGGAGCGGGGGGGGGGGACATCGCCTGACCCGACACCCCAACAGCCCAACAGCCCAAGACCCCGCCAGTCTGGGGGCAGAAATTCAACCCAACACATAGCAATATGTGACGACCACAGCTCCCTGCTCCAGGGTGCCCTCTGACCCAGTGTCCAAACCCCTTCCCAATGTCCCCCACTTTTTCTTTGGGGCTCTGGGGTTCTCGTGCTCAGGATGATGCCCCCAGGGGTCTCCTGCCGGCATCTGCACCTTTCTCTCCCATGACTGCCAATGCTCCAAGTTAGAAATGCCAACCCTGGCTGAATCCATGGCCCAAGAGGTCAGAGCTGCCCAGGTCCCTGAGCTATGCATCCCTGTGCCCGATTCTGGGGAACTCACAGGGTCCTTATGGGAATGTGGAGGGATTAAGGGCAGCCTTGGCACCACTGATCCTATATCCGCAACCCAGGACCTTTAAACACCAGAAGCTGGCATGAGTAGAAGTGCCTGCTTGCGTGGGTAGACAAGGGCTTTTCCCAGCGTAGAGCACTGGAAATGAAGCCTGTGAACGGCAGAACGTAAGAAGAGACAAGGAGAGGTGAGAGGGGCTGGCAGGGAAGGACGGAGAGAGGGAGGAGCCAACCACCCAAATCCCTGTGTGGACGTGCAGGGCACCGAAAGGAAACAGGACAACCCTACAGGAAGTGGTCCAGGGAAGCAGCAATAACTCCACCTTTTCTGACCTCCTGCAGACTCACAGGAGACACAGGAGCCCACAGCAGGGAGGAGCAGGGAAGTGAGTCCAGTGGCCTGGAAACGATGGGCACTGTCTCTCCCCAGTGCCAGCCCCAGACTGTGATCTGCAGGTCCCCACAGCCGTCTGGGGCACTGAAAGGGACATAACCACTGCCATCAATTTTCCTTTTAGGAAGCCCTTCAAAGGCAGCTTTCCTCAAAAGAGCGTTAGAGCTTTTCAATAAAAATGCTTTCTTCCAATTCTAATGCCAGTCAGGGCAGGAGGCCGAGCCTTGGGGACGTCCACTTTTCCCAGGCATGGGAACAATATCAGACTTGTGTCCCCGTCCCAGCTGCACCCAGGCCCCTAAACGGGTGGCTTTGGACTCCCAGCATAACCCCTCCTATGCTCAGTTTTCTCTTCTTTAAAAGAGAATAATCACTTCTTTTAGAAGCTCAAGGAAATAAAGCCTCTGAGAGAAAGTGGTGAAAGCCACATAGTGTACAAAAACATGAAGGTTTTTTTATCACTACTGTCTTCGTGTTTTGATGTGCTAATGGAGGTTGTAATGTAAGCCAGAATTATGGGGGAGCCGAGAGCACAGTTTTCTGGACAAATTTCCTCTAGGGGGAGCGTGATCCTCTGGAGAAGTCGGCCCCTTTTCAGGCCCCAGCTCAGCTCTGGATGGTACCATTCGTCTTCCGTCTGTCAAACCCTTTTGTTGGATCGGGGGGGCACCTCACACTGCCTGTATTTCTCGTCTTTCTCTATAATTCAGTCCCACTTGCTGGATTCATTGCTTTGTTCGAACAAAGACTGGGTGGGCATGTGCCACCCCACGGGCCACCTGCGGCTCAGCTCCTCACCGAAGCGGCTCGGAGCCTCATGGGCAGATAGTTGCACAGACCTCCGTCGTAATGCAGTTGCTGTGGCTTGAGTGTGTCCCCCAGTGTCATGTGCGGGAAACTTAAGCTCTAGAGTCTTATGCTGAAGGTATTCGGAGGCAGGGCTTTTGGGGGAGGTTGTCAGGGAGGGGGGCCCATCTTGGCTGTGCTGGCTTGGCATATGCCAGAGGGAGCTGAGTTTGCATGCCTGTCCCGTGTCCCTGTGTGATGTCGCCGTTATAACACAGCGGAGGAGGCCTTGCCAGGCGCTCACACCTTGTCCTCAGGCTTCTCAGCCTCTGTAACTGCAGAAAATAAATTTTTTTCTTTCTAAAACAGCCAATCTGTGGAATTCAATTAAGCAACAGAAAAGAGACTAAGACAGCAGTGAATAACTGCAGAGATAGAGTGCGATTGGTTAAACCATCCGGTTAAGTAATATTTTATTTCTCTTCCCTGAATGCTTAACTTATCCTAGAGTATTAAAGGGAGTATCAACAAGGCATGACTCAAAATAGACACAAAGGCAGAAATTACTATTAAACTAGACTGACTGGCAAATGATGATCTTTAAACGGTTGAGGCCAAGGACCATTTTTTAATAATTCACGCATGGAAATTTTTACCTTGTAAGATTAACAAAGTCATACAAATGGGTTGTGTGTTAGACCAATTGCAAAATTTTTTAAAAGTCAGGCACCAGGCTAGATGTAGAACTATGTGACCGAGGTGCATTATCAGCATACCCAGCTTTCTTCTGCCTGAAGCAGTAAAGTGTAACCTCACGGTTCACTCTGCTGCTTGATACTCTGGGAAGGAACGTGATTCTAGAATCTCAATCACAAACCAGAATGAAATATTCTGTGGAACACCATGCTGTGAGACTCCCAGCAGGGAAAGACTCCATAAGGGTCTGTGCTGGCAGAACATCTCTTCCCTGGTCTGCCCATGCCAGGAACTTGAATTTCAACTCTACTTGCCAGCCAGGGCCACTGGATCAAAGACTTGGCCTCAAATCTCAGCTTCGTTACTACCCAGAATTTTGGACTAATTACTTGGTTTTTCTGAGCTTGCACTTTCTTAACTAAACTAGAAATAGCCGTTCCTATTGCCAGGGCTGCGAGGAGAATTCACTATGATATTGTGTTCTTAGCTCAATGGTGCTTGGTAATTGCTCAATAAAAGACAGATGTTAGTATTAAGAATGTTCTTGGAAAGAGTTCTTTGAATGCAAAACGTTGCCAGTAAAACAGAAAGAATTGGTGTGGCCCAAAGGATCTAAGAGCGATCTTGTGTGGGATAAATGACATATTCTTAGCCAGAGAAATCACCCTGCCATTCTCACCCTCTTCCTCCCTCTGATCCCCCGTAAGTCAAGATTTCCTTCCGTGATCCACAACTAACGGCCTGCCTCCCTTTGTACCAAGAATTTAATGCACTCTACAGCCCCTCTGAATCATTTAAAGTTCAAAATTTAAGTTAAGCCTATTCTTCACATATGACGTGTGATCAAAGAGTGCTGTGGATATTTAAATTTTTGAAAAATCTATTATATAAAAGACATGTTGCCATTAATCCCGCTCAAGATACTTCCCCTTCCTCTGAGCACACGTCTCCCATTGTACTTGCCACTTTCTGAAGCAGTTCTGGAGTCCTCTTTCACGAGGGTCTGTAGTTTCACTACCATGGCTGCCTCCACATTCTGAATCAATTCAAAATATTTACCTTTCAAGGTCATTTTGACTTTGGGGAAGAACCAGAAGTCACACAGTGCCAGATCCCACGTGAATAAGGTGGATGAGGACACACCATAATATTTTTATTCGACAGAAATTGCCATAAATGTTTTATCAACATCAATTATCATAAAATGCAGTGAATATTTAAATTTAAAAATTTGTTACAGTAAAAGACATATTGCCATAAATCCCCCTAAATCCTTCTGAAAATCCTCCCTTCACGTCAAACATGCTTATCCCACTGTTCATGGCAATTTGTCTTCTACTTTAATACCATTAAAAAAAACCCTTAAACATTCACCATATCGTTCAGTAGTCCCTTGTGTATTCCCAGAGCTTTGGACTCTTCAGTCCCTGCCCAGGTCGGTATGGTGAAGACTGAGGAAATCTGTCTCCCTTCGGGGGTGTTCAGCAGACACCGAGCTGTCGCTTTCTTGAAACTCAAAAGGAGCCCTCTACTCTCCTCCCACAAGACTGGTGGACAGAAGTACGTGTACATGTATGTGTGCATGTATGTGCGTGACATAATGGAAGAGAATTTCCCCAGGCCCCAGCTACTTCCTGGGTGTGTCTTTATCAAGCACTCTGTACTCCTTACCAGGCGACAGCAGCTTGAAGTCTTGCTTTAGAAAATAAATTTAGTATTTAGCCGGACGTGCTACTGACCAGATAAGGAATTTTAAATAGATACATTTGTACAGCTAAGGATTAAATGGAAGCTAGAGTCTGTCCACAAATCCTGTGCCTTGGAGTTTGCTGTTTGCATAGTCTAAGCTATGGGATTGTAGAGTCCAAGCCGCGGCTTGCAGCGCGCCTTTCTAAAACACAGATTCTGCCTTGTGTGCTTCCCAAAGTGTGCTCTCTTATTAAAGACAAAACTAAAATCTGTACATAGTCACCACCTGGGAAGCTTACCTGTTTCCGCAGGCAGATTTATTTTCCTATTATTCCAATTAATGAACTTCATCCAGCATGACCTCAGGTCTTGAATATTGTCTCTCAGACAAAGGGGATGGAGTAGCCAAGGCAAACCCAGCTAACGGATCAAAGCACAAGGCAGGGGTGGCCCAGACTTTGCCCCTGCTGTCTGATCACGGGCCACAGTTTGTCTGTGGCGGCATCCTCCCTTGGCTGAGAAGGGCTGTCCTGGGTCCCTCCAGCTCACGGCGTCTGGCTGTGCTCACAAGACCACAGACGTCTCGGTCTCCGGGCTGATCCCAGACAGGAAGAGTCCGCCACTTAAAAGCGCCGGCCACCATGCACAGGCCGCCATTCACAGTCCTGCCATTTCCAGCTTTGCTATAAACTCTGCTGCTAGTCTCAGGCTCTGAAAAGTCTTTCTGTCACTTGCCACCACTACAAAACAGTGTGCTTTTAATAAACAAGGTGTGACGGACGGAGGGAGAGGAAAAAAATGGCCAATGGGGCCAAATTTATCTTGGCTCTCTCTCCATGTAGCATCTAAGTCCTTACTTTTACTGTTCTACCCAGAATTTTTATTTTGCCTTAACTGTCTCTGTCCATAAAGAAAATATTAAATAAATTTGTGCACGCAAAAATATGACACATCGTAATGTGGTAACCTGCCCTGAGGTACCTGTATGTTTAAAGCTGGAGTTTAAGTGTTAATTGAAAATAGTGGTTTTTCAGTGTACATTGGTTCTTTTTTATTTTAATTGTTTTCATTTTTATTTTCTTAGGTGTATGTTTGTAATACATCATAATTACATTCATCTTGGGGTATTTTATCATTTTTACAATCAAGATTTGATACATGGGTTTCTTTTGATAGAGAGAGATCTCCATAAATAAAGGTTGAGAAAATGATGGATTTGAACATTCTCTGTGCTAGGACCTCTTGGATCCATGAACATTCCAATAGGAATCATCTCCAGCCTTTTCCAAACCTCACTGACCATGAATTTGAAGAGATTACATGACTGTAATCCACTGGGCAAGATTTGAATTGTTGTGCCCAATTTCATGGTAAATGCAGAGTGCAGCAGCCATGGCCCCAAAGGGCCTGGTGACCAGGGCCGAGCCCCACAGAGTTGAGGATCTTGGCAGCAGCCTCCGCGGATACAGAGGTGCCAGCTAAGGCGGGCACCTTGGGCCACAGACAGCTGCAGTTTCGAGTCCAGCTGCGTTCGGGAAGCTGTTCTTTGTCCCACGTGCCCTCCTCTGCAGCAGCTCCTCCGAAGCCACCTCCCTGAGTCTGGGGGGTCTCTGAGAGTGGGGGTCTCACGGGACACATGTAGCTCCAGCGCGTGGGGTTCCTGCGGTGGACACTGTGGGTAGCGCACAGACCTCCCCTGGGGACACAGGCTGTCCCAGCTGCCCGAGCCACTGCTGATGTTCTGCTTTCCCTCGGCTGCAGGAAGATGCCGTGTCCAAGGTCACGGACCTTCTTGTGGACAGCCCACATCTAGTGGCTGGGTGAGCCTGAAGTATGAATCTCAGGCCCTTGCTTTGGCTTAGAGAAACTCCCAGCAGCATCCTCTCCAGAGCTTCCCGCGGACATAGTGGAGTCTCCAGTGCAATGATGCTGCAGTTCAGTTTCTCGCCCTGCGCTCACCTGGCCCCCAATATGCCTGCTAGACACAGATCTCTATTCCAGCTCCTGAGGACCTGCTCTGAGACACAGAACGGGGCGACTGTGCTCTGCTATTTCAGCTCATCAACAAGACTCTTTCCAGGTGATCAGTTAAGTATAGCGAGCATTTACTGAGCACCTATGATACGCAAGGCCCTAGAGCTAGTAGACCTGGGGGAGAAGTCTTGGCCTTTACTCACAATCAGTGAAAACCCACTTCTTTCCTAGTCTCTAGGGCCTTGAGAGACCAGCTCTAGGGCCTTGAGAGAATAGTGGAGTGCCAGGCTTCCGGCAGATGGATGAGGTGGATTTTGTTTCAGGATGGGAACAACAAGGCATGTCATGGGGGGGCTGTGGGCCCAGTGGAGGTTGGAGGCAAGGGGTCAGCTAGAGGGTGTGTTAGCTTCCTGTCACTATGACAAAATACCTGAGATCACCACCTTAGGAAGATGAAAGTTTCCACGGGCTCCCAGTTTTGTAGGTTTCATTGGCCCTTTTCCTGCAGAGAGGCAGCGCTTTATGGCAGCAGCATGTGGTGCCCGAAACTGCTCATGTCACGAGGAAAGGTGTCAAGAGGGAGAGGAAAAGAGGGTCTCACAATCCAAGGAACTAAAAGCACCATCACTTCCCAATAGCAGTCAAACTGGCCACCTTCTCCTAAATTTGTGGATGTGTAAATTTTCTGTAAATTTTCTCCTCAATCCTTACCGATTTTGAATCGGGTTGTTATTTTGCTTATTGATTTGCTTGTCAGATATGTGCCCAACATTTTCTCTCATTGTATCCATTGCATGCATTTTTAGCATTCCTTGCCCTTTGTAAGTCTTGTGCTGTTATTGTTTCATTTTGATTTACTTTTTCATGGCTGGTAGTTTCAGGATTGACGTCAGGCTAAGAATGGTTCTTCTCAACCCACATTTCAAAATGTGTTTTGTTCTGCTTCCTTCCTGTGCACTGAGAGGTTTGTTTGTTTTTTGTTGGGAAGGAGGAGGCTATTTGCGTTCATTTACTCTTAAGTCTGAGAGTGCTAATCGTTTCTTTTAGAGCAAGGGAGAAACTCACACAATCACCTAGGCCGAGCTTCCAGCGGGAAAGGTCTCTGCTGCCCGCTCAGCTGAGGAGGCTCAGAGAGTTAGGTCCACAAAACAAGCCCCGCGTCAGAGACACTTAGGATGCAACCATCGATGCCACACATGATGGGACATCTTCGTGGGTCCCTGCTCCTGTGGTGTCCCCTCTACTCTGTTGCCCTTCCTGGCAGAGATGAAATCTCCTGGCAGTAACAGGTTCACCATCAGTTGAAAAATCGTCTACATATTCAACCAACATTCTCACTAGCAAAACAGCAACAGGAAGAGGAACCTCTCACGTTCTCTGGCTCGTACCGGACCGTCCTCTCTGAGGGTGACAGCCCGGGTTCCTCTCCTCCCTGCTTGGCCTCAAGGTTAGGTCTATTTGCCTCCCCTTTCAGATATTCCAAGTGCCCTTCCCCAAGCTCCATCGCTACGACGACCGGTTCTGAGAGTGTTTTGATACTTGCAAACAGCAGAGCTTCCAACAGAGCAGCCACCAAATGGCTTTTTCAATAGTGTTGCTCCTGTTTACTGAAATCTTTTACTGAGCATTGTTTGAACAAGACTAGGTTTATGCAATATACCTGTACACAAAGATTTCCGGCTTCTTGAAATTTGAACTGTAATAGGTTAATTTATTTTGTTTTAAATCCTTGAAACACTTAACAATTCTCTCCACTGCTCACTGAGAGAATTCATTCACTCAAAACCGACATCAAACGTCCGTAGCATGGGCACTTATTCTATATCTCAAACTGTGGTCAGTTTACTGTGAATATGGTCCTTGTATCCACGTTCTTAGAAACGTGATCTGATGTGCTCCCTCCCCGGGCCCCTCTCCCCGTCCGGAAGGGGGCCTATTCCCCGACCTTGAGTCTGGTGTGGGCCAATGGACTGTGGCAGAGATGACCTCTCCAGTTGGGTGTGCGGGTCTTCCACAGGCCTGCGCCGTCAAGACCCCAACAAGCCAGGGCCAGCCTGCTGGAGGGAAGTGAGTGGGGTGGGAATGAGGAGCCGAATCATTGCAGTCATCCCACAAGATAAAGGAAATAAAGGATTAGGACTCTGAGCACCGTCCACATCAGCCTGACCTTCTCTCTGAGCCTCTGCCAGCTCTGAGGACCTTCTCTCCCCACACAGGTGCCACGATCCCCAGCTGCAGGGAGCACATCTCAAACAGCAGAGCAGCCTTGTGAGCGTCTCCTGTCTCTGAGCTTGAGTCGTGCCCTCCCTGCTTGCAGCAGGAGGACACCAGGGTGGGACTGGCAGAGGACAATCACAAAACACAGACATTTCTTCAAAGAAATCCCTCCCAACGTGTTTTTTTTTTCCCCCCACTTTCTATTTCAGTGCTTAGGATTCGTGAAATACGACTGCCTTTTATAAACTGTGCTTGTGAGGAGCTGGCTTGTATGTGCAGTTGGGTAAATGACATCACACTGGAACCCCTGTCAGAGTTCATCTTTAACAGCCTGCTTCTTTAGAGTCACCGTAAACACAGAGGGAAATACGTCCGGCACGGAGGGAGCTGCAGCAGGCACAGGGGATGCTACCCCAGGCAACTCCCGGTGCCCGTTCTTGCTGAGAGAGCCCGGTGCTGTTAAGGGCACTCCCTCCAGACTACTGTGAGCCCAGGGAAGAGGTGGAACAGAGGGGCAAGTGCCACCCGAACAGTCCCGTTGCCTGCCAGTCTTTGTATTAGGCATCACTGGGTGACATCGGAAGGGAAATCTACCAAGAGTGCAGGGGAAGATATTTCTTGCGATAAACAAAATGTGATATAGCTGCACAGTGAAATATCAAAGGGAAAGATACATGCTAGAACACGGGTGAACTTGAAGGCATTAAGCCAAGGGAGGAAGCCAGACATAAAAGCCCACACATTACACGAGTCTGCTTATAAGAAGTGTCCAGAAGTGGCGATCTGCAGAGACAGAAAGCAGAGTAGTGGCTGCTGGGGGCAGCACGGGGGAGAAGAGGGAGGGACTGTTTACTTAAGGCATGGATTGCCTTTGGGGTGACAGAAATGCTTTGAGACTAGACAGTGCCGATGGCTGCACAGTGCTGCGAAAGTACTGTGTGCTACAACACTGTGGCTGTGAAACGGTCAAAACGGGGAATTTTGTGTCACTTGTAGTAGGGGTGCAGGTGCCTTTCTGCTGCTCCGCATGGTGGGAGGGGTCATGCACTGTCCCATGACCCCAGGGGCAGGCCTGGGCCCTTGGAGCAGCCACCAGAGTCACAACACAGGTACACAGAGATGACCCTTCAGTGCCCACTGTCTGTGCTGTGGAAGACGCCGAACACACTCCACAGGGGCTGGACTCTGGAGCAGGCTCACCCTCTCCTTCCAGACCCCTGCACCGTTCTGTTCTCTTTCCCACTGACTGCTGCTCTTAGAAAATGTGGCTTGCCAAGAAATGCTTGCTCAGATTCCCAAAGGGTAAGAAACTTCTTTCCTGTCCCCTTGAGAAAGTCTCTTCCAAGAGCAGAACTAACTGACAAATCTGATTTCACCCCTGTTCCAGATAGGACTGGGCTGATTTGGTTACGAGGGAGGGCGGGCAGGAACACGAGAACATATCCTCTGGTGTGGTTGTCGTTTTCCTGTAATCTGGACTTTTTTGAGGTGTTTCTAGGGTGTAAGCACATCCTGCAGGAACCCATGACCAGCATCTCTGTGGTGGGGAGGCGCTCACCGGGGGTCACTCAATCCCAGCGTGGCCCTATGTGAGGGAAATCGCCGTGTGGTCTCAGACACTGTGCTAAGGACCGAGGTTGGTCTGCCTGAGTCTGACAGCCATCTCTTCAGCCCTCCCTGTAGTCGCAGATGCCAAAGAAAGTAGTTTTATGACAGTTAAATATGGAAGTCATAATCAAGTTTGCGATGTATGGTCAGAATGCTTCACAAGAAGGAAAAAAAAAGATCCGGTCCCCTGGGACTCCACAGGAAATGGCTCTGGGTGAGCAATGACTTTCAGTGATCCCAGGCAGTGGGAAAGGAAAGGGCGACTGGGCTGCACGGAGACAGTCAGGGTGGGGTAAGAGTCAACGACAGCCCAAACCCAAAAGCCCACCCAAAAAGGGGCACGCACACACACACACCCGCACACACACACACACACACACACACACACACACACACACACAGAGCCATCCACTGCTGGGAGAAATAAGTATTTCTATCAAGTGCTGAGATTCCTGCTGATTTTATTCTCTTCTTTGTTCTTTCTTCTTTTATCATTGTTTTTAACTTCTTATTGTATTCTTTCTTTATCCTGGATCTGCAATATTTCCTGCAACAAACATGTATCCTTTTCCAAAGAAGAAAAGCATTTTAATTTTTAACATACTTCTTCATTCACACTGTCTACAAGGCGACATGAGAGTAGGTTCTTAGGAGCAAGTTCTTCATAACCTCTCACCTTTTTTAAAACTTCTTTTAGCATGTTTTTAAATGCTCAGTCTGTTTGAGGGAGTGATTTCCTGGCCAGTGCTCAGTTCTCCCTACTCTCAGGGTGGTAACCGTCTCATTCTGGTACCTCTATCATAAGTAGTTCATGCCTAAAGCCAAGTCTGAGATGACTGTAAAGCATTTAACTTTACCTAAACTGACAGTTTTCAGCCCATTGAGCAAAATCCAGGGAAAGGCATGTTTTGGAGTCTGCTGTTTAAATGAAACCATAAATCCACTCAGTGGAAAAAGGAGAATATACTCTTTAATTTGCATTCAAAGTACATGAAATTGGTAGCATTTCCTATGATAAAGAATGTCCCAGGAAATGTGGGTGGGCAGAGCCTCCCCATAGCCATGCCAGCACCTTCACCACTTAGAAAGGGCGAGAGGAGACCCCCACCACGTATGTTTCTCATGAAAAAGTTCATGTTCAGCGTTTTGCTTTGCCCGAGACACCTTCCCCAAATTTACTGTAAACAAAACACCAACCACACACTGCAGCAAAAATCCTTCCCTAAAAGCAGCACCTCCAGTCTAACGAGTGTTTTAGATTTCCTTCAAAACTTTCAAAGGTATAGATTTTTCGCCGATGTCCACAACTGTCCATTTTATTCTATGAGAATAAAGTACTTTTCATCTTTTTAAAAAATTTAATTGATGATGATGATGATGATTAATCTTAAATATAAGATGGATGACAGGTAACTGGAGCCTTCCTCCTGGTATCTCTTCCCCTGGGGAATCATCCCGACCACCCACCTAGAACCTTAATTAGCACAGAATGTGAGAGTCTGAAAATGTTAAGGCTGAAGCCTTCTATCCCACCTCCACCCCCGAGACTCCCCTTGGTGTCCTCATAGACTCCCTTCTGGAGGAGAAGGGGGAGACAGAGAGGAGGAAGAGGAAGAGAAGAGCCTACCCCGTCCCAGGCAGCCCTGATGCCCTGAGCAAGCTGATCCTGCCAGCTGCTGTCTCGCCAGCTCGGCCACCCTGCTTGGTGGGAACTCAAGGCTGCTTCCTTCTGGATTAGCGTGGTCCTGTGATAATCAAGCAGTTAAACACATTCGTCTGTACCTAGGGCTGTGGGGCTTACTCCAGCAGTCTGTAGAAGTCCTGTAGCCAGGGGCTCGCCCTGCTCACTTGAGTTCCGCCTCTCCCTCCCTGCACCTCAGAACAATCAACCAGGGGGTCTTTCTGATCCCTTCTGCCTCCAGCTCCACCTTCTCCCTCCATTAGTCACCACGTCCGCCCTGCTGTCAGACTCATGACTCTTCTTCTTCCCTCTTCAGTCCATCATTTCCACCAGGCTAGAGCAAGCTGATCTGACCCTTGTTTGGTCCCCACCTCACCCCGTACAGCAGAATATGACCTCCTTGGTGTAAC